>VOMN01096671.1:0-17045 GCA_014899125.1 Orchestia grillus | reverse complement strand
CTTAGTCACATGATTCAGTACTCATTCTTAAATGATATAATCTAAAAAAGGAAAAATGATTCGTTGTCGAAGAATCATGGGACGGTCTCTTTATAATCAATGCCACATGTCTAGTTGGAACATCTGAAACACCGCTAGAAGTCGTGTAAATCTCTGTCAAAATATTCTATTTCGGAGTGTGTTTTTCACTCCTGTGTGTTTTGATAAATACTGTTTTTGCAGAAAGCAATGATTTGTGTTCCTCTCGAGAATGTAATTAAACATATTTGGGTTACAAGATGGACACGAGGATGATTGATTAGGGCATTTCCAGTGTTCTAAAAGCCCCATTCATACATTGTCTGTATCAACTTTCCGAAAGATCTTCCCTGTATGTCAAGGTACCAAGCTTAAACTTTAAGGTGAAGTACTCGAAAATGTATTCAAACGACAGTATTAAAATGCTTTATACACATCAATTGTGTGCAACATATTGATCGACAATTCATGTTGCATTCGAATTTTAATTCAAAGATTGTATTCAGCAAAGTTTGTATTTTATTAGTTTGAGTACTAGGTGTTGCTTCTTAACCAATAACTAACTGAATAATGTGAGGATATACAATTGCATAATTTAAGGTTAAAAATAAGGATGATCTGCGAGAATCTTGCTACTGAATACATTGCATTGCAATTTTTGCTAAGTTTTTATATACCACGGAAATCTGGGCCATGAACGAAATCTTTTCGTTCAAAGTAATACCCTAATGTCTAAACTTCCCATGCCTACCCAAGTACTGAAACAGTAAAAGTTATTTCAGGCGTACGTAGGATGGTATGAAGAGGTAAAGAGCTTAAAGGCCCTATTAGACGAGTACCTCTCTTTGGTAAAAGGCAATTTTTTCTGAACTGGCGAATTTTATTTGCTACTCGACAAAAAATCTCAGATGTGGTATTGAGTCAATTTTACTATATTCTGGAGTCTTGAAATGTGGCTGCCATTTTTCCCCGTTTGAATCCCCTAGACTTCAGTGTTCGGTTCGTTTTGGAGGCTGTTGTCTATGGAGCGCCCCATGTCGTTGTCAATGATTTGGAATTGTCCCTCAAAAAAGCATGGAACAATATTTCTTAGGAGAAGCTACGTCTATTAATAGAAAATGTCAGAGAAATACTTCTGAGAGAAATCCAGGATAAAGGAGGGACTTTTGAATATAGACCCAGACAATGCTTCGCGATACTTTGTTCATGAGTAATATTCAACAATTTTTTATTATCCTAATACATTATCGATCGCAATATTAAGAATTTATTTACCTCGGGATCTTTCCCAGCACCCTGCAGAGGGTTACGGGCAATGCCAAGTTGCTTCTAAGAAGAATCATGCGGTAGGAGACCACTCCAACCATACAGATGACAGACCATTAAAAAGCACTGACAATGCAGTATTGTTTCAGACTTCAAAATGTAAAACAACATTACTAATTACCCCACCATGCCATTGTACACGTGCATCTAATTTCAAACGTTTCAGTAGCTAATTTAAATATTGAAATTGTTCATTATACACTCAATACAAGATGGAAAATAAATAAATAAAAAAAAGCTACTTTTGTCTGGTCCCTCGTGCTATTCAATGTTAATTTCGCGATCACCGGGCATTCACCTGCTAATGAGATTTCAACCCCTTCTGTCCTCGTAATTTCTTTCCGAACTGGTTTGTCGTAATTGAAATTCTTATGCACCAGAAAATGAGCTTCACCTAATTTGAATGCAAATGACCAAGTTTGAATGAGATCTGCAGTTGGTTGTCAGTGAGTGTTTTGCATAATAAAGAGTTTCGCTTTGTTCACAAAGCTTGCTTCGTTATTATCAAAATAATTTTCTCAGGATATACAGCGGTTCTGTATAGCATAGGTGGCTAAATTTGGCATAAAATGAAACTTCAACAGGAAGTTTCGAAATTCCAAAAGGCCATGGGTGTACACAAGATCCATTTTTTTATGTTTTTGACTCAAATCATTATGCAGTAAATAGTTAAAAATTAACTCTGAAAATTTTTGAAGGTTTTCCACGGTTCACACAAATATGTTTGTTTATTAAAAGTGTTAATTACTTGAAATAAGAAGTGATTGAAAATAATCAGGCTTTAAAACGTTAATTATAGCTGGATAAAAGTTTATACCAGTAAATCGTAACTACACCGGGTGTCCCACTAAATAGTATAGGCCTACCATACTTTGATTTAATATCACTTGAAACGTATTACTGGCACTTTGACTGCGATTCTCCACGCAGGAAATATTTCACATCGACAAAATTCATTCGCTGCGTTTAANTTAAAATTGAAGGATTTTGCGGTCACAAATTTTGTTATTTTATAAATTTTCCCCCTTATCTAAACTAGCTTATTCGAGTAATGAACACAATTTTTTTGAAAACTTAAGAATTTGTAGTCACATTTTTTTCTGCTGTCGTTACGTTAGGTTAGGTAAGATGATCACGCGTACCATATATAGCGCACGTCGCAGTGATAGTGTTAATAATTTAGGTTATTTGAAACTAGTTTTTAGAGTAACCTTTTTTCTGTCAACGCTGAAATTTCATTGGATTTCCTTGAATGATATTAATTTACTAATTGCTTTCAATAGAAACTATCTAAGTTGTATTTGCACATGGGCATTAACACGTTGACTCCGATTCTCCACAGGTAAAATTACATGCCAACAAATATCTCTACTGTGAATTTAAAAATTAGGTTCTTTGGTTTCACAATTTAGTTATTCTATTAATTTTCTCTCTAATCAGAACTAGCTTATTCGATTGATGAACACAAATTTGAAGAAAACTCGTAAATTTGGTATTTACAGTATACATGATAGTGGTTTGGTTACATTACGTTAGGTTAGATGATCGCGTGTACCATATAAGGCCCACTTCGGAGTCAACGTGTTAAAATAGTAAAAATCTTGACTAGAGATGATTATTTTAATATGATCAGGAAAAGCATAATTCCAGCACTCCAAATCGTTTACGGTTATCGATTCAATAAAACATAATAGTTTCAAAACGGCATCCTTGCTCATTGTCGGATTGCAAGAGATAGGCTGGAAGAGCTTTTTCGCAATTGCATTGTAGCTTTGAATTTTTTTATCGAGTGGCCTCCAAGATCCCTGATCTAACGCCTGGTGGCTTTTTTACATGGTTATTCAAAAAAATAAAGTGTAGTCTTCTCCAACAGAAAACATCAACCATTCGCGCCAAAACATCGCACATGAAGTAAATTTATTAAAAGAAAATTCACAGATGATCAAGCCAGCAATGAGAGCAATGCAAACCATGTCTCAAATATGCTTCGATTGAGATGGAGGATACGTGGAAGGAAATGACCCATAGAACTGAACAAAAATGGTTCTTGTAACACGTTTAAGAAGATAATGTTTTGATTAACAACTGGATAAAATTTGGTTTAAGCCTTTGATTAAAAATAATTTTACCACCCTCGCGCAAAAACATTTTGGATAGTCTCCAATGCAAACAGCAGTGAATTAGTAGCTGACAAGAAAATTCAATACAAATCGAAATATTTACAAAAATTCTAAAACTTGATTTTTCAGACTTGATATATGAATGATAGTTTTCGAGTAATATTAAAACTAAGTCACGTATACTTTTTGTGTTACACCTGGTGTACCGTAATAAATTGAACCGACACGTTTCGTGGGACACCTGGTATAGCGTAATGAATTGAGCCGATACGTTTCGTTAGACACCTGGTATAGCATAATGAATTGAACCGACACGTTGAAATGCAGACGGTTAGGATACAAAAATCACTTGCGGCTATCAGTCTACATTCGTGTATGATTAATGATTAAATATTGTCTTAATATTTATAGATGTTGACAAGGCTCTTGTCCTCATAAGCGATTACAGCCCGAGCCAAGGTCTCGTGCATGGTCTTCTTTGTCGAAAAATCTAATTTATCAGTTTCGAATTACACAAATTTGATTCGAATTACACAATCAAATTTTGCAGTAATATTGACAAGACTGATATGCGCATACTTTCAACATTTGAATGGGTTCTGCGCGGTGATAAACACTCATTGTCTCAATAACCAAGAAAAAGCAAATTTGAGTTTAAATTAACTGATAGTGAATGTGTGAGAGATATAACACTGTGCCGTGATGCTACTTTGGACCATAAAGCCCGCACTGTGAAGGAGTATCTCAGCAATCCTAAAGCAAAAGCCGAAAGGAAAGATAAAAGAAAATATACGACCATGACGAGACGGGATTGGTAGGAGTGAAACGTGAATAACGTAGCAACCCTCAATCATCAAGCAAGAATTTCTTTATAAGTGTTGGACTAGGCCAGATATCGAATACGACTCGATGTCGAGTGCTGAGAAGTATGGTAAAACACTTTATGCCAGACATTAAGCTCCCTCTGAAGCAGATACATAAAGATTTTGACTTGAATGGCCAAAAACATATTTAAATTTGATTTTAAACACATTCTTTTCACTGAAAAAACGAGTGCTTCCCTCGACGGACCTGACTGGTGGAGCAAAATTTGGGTTCCAGAAGAGGTTTTCCGACACCAACCAATTGGAATAAGTAAGTGGCAGCTTTTAGATTCCTTGAACGTGTATAAATGACTGTAGTTCTCTATGTCCTCTGTCTGGAACAGATCTTTGCTCCGTGGTTCTGGAAGAGGCCTTCTGCAAACGTAAAAAAAGAAAAGCTTTTATATTTGGCAGGACTCCGCCACATGCTGTAAAGGCATATGCTGTAGAATATTCGAAGACTCTTATGTGCAAAGAAGGCTGACTGACGAAATGGCCAGCTTGTTCTCCAGACCTGAATCTTTTGGGAACCTATTGGAATTTCTTCACCAACGTGTTTACAAGTCGGGAAGTCAATTTATCGTCAAGGGTAACTTGTAAGGCAAACTTGAAACTTGAGCTAAAAATGTAGCTGCAAATAAAGTTGAAAGTTTGACTAAACCTATAGACAGATACCTTCTGGCTATTGTTGAAGCGCGTGGAGAGCACAATAACTATTAATATTTCCGGGAAACTGTGTTAATAAAAAATTGGCATTAAAATCTTTGTGATCTTCATACCTTATTCCAGAATCCTAGGACCCTTAGTAAAGCCCTAAATTTTGAAATTCCAGTAGTTTACAAACTTTTTATATCGGTAAATAAAATGGTGACATGTATAAAATCAGCCTAAATTAAATACACTTACAAATTTTCCATATTAATGGACCAATCGATATAAAAACTTTACATGAGACTTGAAACTTTATATGGACGTAACTTCCAAAATTCTGTAATAACTGATTCATTTTTGAGTTAATGGTTAAGGATGACATACTTTGCACAAAAGTTTAGCACGGCGTGTAGAATCAGTAGTAATACAGATATACCATTATCTTAGGAACGTCAAATGGAGAGCACGTTGACGGCCCAGAACCGTAATTGCTGAACAATGAATGGATTACATTGTTTCACATGATTCTTCTTCACGGCTTTTAAACGCCATATCATAACTCCTTTTGTTGCACATGCAACAATATAAATTGTTAATTTTCCTTGAAAAATTTTTCTTCTGGATTATTCTTCAATAATATTCATTTCGATTATTATATTCAAGAAAGCTATATTCGTAAGTTCATTTCCATCACAAAAAAATGTCCGAAAATTCATTATCTTCATTTGTTTGTTATAACAAATGAAATTATGAATTTAACCCACGAATTTTGCTACAGTAAAAATTTGCTACGTAGGATAATCTTGGATAAATTCGAGTTCAATTTATGCATTAGACTGATGAGGGTCGCAATAAATTCGAAAAAGTTGGCTCAACTCTAGCACCCCTGAATCGCGCGGTAAACCTCGTTGAGCCCGAAGTTAAATAAAGTAAAAGTGACCGAGTCTACGTTTAGTAACACTGATTTCAGTATTTACCGCAGAACTCGAATTTTTGGTGCTTAGATGCTATCGCTTACGGTACATTAGTCTTCAAACAATCGTCGCGCTGGTGCACCTGATGGGAGTACATTTTCTAGTTAGGCCTCGAAAGACTCCCTTGTACACTCTATGGGCACGAGCGAGTCAGTGAAAGCGAGTGTAGATAATAAGTGTACTTTGCGGTTTAACATGACTGATCTGAGGCGAGACACACTGGTGGAGATTCGAGGAAGCAGGCTGGGCGAAATAGAGATGCTTATCATCTAGTATAGCGTCTATTGGATACCTCGTGAATCCATGAAATGCAATGCCAACTTGTGACAGTGAATGAAAGATAAATAAATAATTATAACTGCGTATGAAAAATTGCTTAAGCGTTGGTCTAAATTATTTCCATACTACGAAAAAGGACGAGTAGCTGTGACTTTAGTAAAGGAGTAAACTTACACATAAGAGAAGAAAACCACAAAAAACTTTTGGAGCCAGATGTCTAAATATTGCTTCGTCAATCAGAGTGTACGTTCAGCAATATAAAAAAAGCATAATTTTCCTAATGTGGGGCTTGAATCGTTGTCTGTGATATTTCTATTAATGAAAAGCAGAATATGCAAGAACGAAAACGAACGCTATTTTGTTTCAAACTGTCATGACAATATTACCATGGAAATAAGTAATAAACGCAAACCAGACCACCATATCAACGTGCACATACGGCGCGAACACCGTACACAAGAGCGACTTGGAATAACATTATGAGAGAGTACAGTGTCGAAAATATGGACTTGATTAGGCTCGATGTTCGGGATTGCTGTGCCTGAACCTCTGTTAATGAACAGGTGTGATGACGGAGTACACCAATGGGAACTTGAAGGCTGGACGAGTGTACACAAAAAAACTGTTTTGTTTCAAAAATGTTGACATGCAATAGAATATTGGGTTTTAAAAGCCTCATGAATACTGGCTGATGAGTGATTTAAGAATTGTAAGGCTTAAGCTTCAATTCCTACAGGAAGCGCTCCCGGGTTCTACGAAAATCCGATTTTGCAGCTGGGAGTCGAACCTTGGCATATCGTGACCTTCGCATCGTCGTATATTTTTCCAACCATTCTGAGTGCACATCATGTTCTGTGTGAACTCGTATTTTTAATTGAAATGAAGTTATTTAAGATATGCTGCCAGCCCTTCATTTCTCAGGAAACTATTTTTAATCAACGTAATAAATATTAGCTACTTTAATTAGGCGCTCAATGATAATCAATTATGTCATATTTAATCTTTTCGAGAATTATCTTTAATTGACCGAGCAATAGGAGTGACAATGGCAAGCGTTGGTAAATTCGGGGCACTGAATTCGTGATTGCGTTATTTTATATCATTTATTTTCCGAATCGTTCATGAACACTGATTATAAGCATTCCAACACTCGGTTAGATATTAGATGTGAACACTGATTGTGACGTGCCCTCTAAGTTTCTGAAAGTATTAATAGATAAATTATTCCTGAGCTGACCATATTGTAATACAGATCCTAACGACTCAATAGTTCTGAAATGTTGAATCTACACGCCTAGAGGGTAGACAATCCAAGCGAACACGTTAGGGATGCTATTTAAGGAAGCCTAAGCACATTGAAGACGTGAGCAAAACCTACACACCACGAAATACTGTAACAGAAGCGATTTAGCAAACGTTAAAGGGCAATACGTCATTGGTGGGAGTGAGGTAGGCCGTGGAGGAGGTCGCTCAAGAAAAACACTGAAACAGGCAAGCGGGGCTTGCTAATACTAATTATGCTAATGCTAAAATACTAATCTACGTATGTGTTATGACATCTCACGTGATTCGCGAATGTGGACTTCTAAAAGTAGAGTGATGTAATGCTAATGTGTCACATATTGCCGGGTGTGCAGCACTTCAGTAATTAATGCCCGCAGGCGAAGGCACAACCTTCCACACCAAAGCCAGAAGTTAAAGTGTCACACAAGTGATGAGAAGAAGGAGGAGAGCCACTCGAGGAGCTCAGAACTAAGTTGTTTAACAGACTTGTGAAGGTAACGAATGAAATTTTTAGGATGTCATAATTCGTAAATCAGACGTATTGTGTTTTCAAACCAAAACGAGATAAACAGAAGGCTAATACAACTAACATTTACTCCTACGAAGTACTGAAGGGAATAACTTGCGTACAAAGAATTAAGATATTAAAAGTCAGGTGGGTAGGGGAAGGACGGTGATGTGCTTCTGTCCCTGAGTCCTTAGGTCGGGTTTTCGGTTGATTACATGCCTCCGTTGACCGTTACCGAAGAGTTTCGTCGTAGCGTTTTTTCTAGAGCGTGGATGACACAAATGTTTTCCTCCCCCTTTTCATTGTAGTTGAATACGTTGATATTGGTCTCCTAGGACTAAAATATTATTTCTTATCGCTTTTATATATATTTATTTTTAATTTTCGAGCGTACTTCAAGTGTGGTCACAACAGCCTCCATCCTCGAAAACTTAGTGCAAAACCACAGAGCCAGGGAGCCTCAAACGCCAGTGCCTACTGTGTGACGAAAACATTGTGCACAGTTTTAATGGAGGACACTTCTAGTAACATAAGGCTAGGAAAAGTGTTTACGAGCAAGTAGCTTATATGTGCAGCAGTGTAACGGAAGTAATGCGGACAAGTGTGATGAAGAAGTACGCTGTCGAAAAGAATGAACCATTGCATTGTAGGTGTAATAAAGATCGCGTTTACTGCTAAATCAATATGATAATTTATATTAAAATAGTGGTGTATAAAATCCGTCACCTATGGCTTTTACAAATCACAGGCTTTTACAAATCACCATGTCACACTTTAGAATCGCATTAAACAAGTATGAGTATGACCATGTAACGCCACTAATGTAACAGTCTATTAAATATCAGAGTGACTACCGTCATGACATCAGTACTGTTTGAATGACAGAGCAGTATGACAAATGTATCTGTGCTACTGGAAAATACCTGAAGTATTTGTGGGACTTATATAGGGACAAAACTCATGTAACGGTATATCTGAGGTATCATTTATGACCGAAGTATCTGGATGTCCGGAGTATGTATATATCACCAATTAATGCTTAGGCAGAACAGAATCTGTGGACTGGAGTACCAGTCTGAGTGAATCATTCATATGAGTTGTTTATGTTACCGTCATTTAGTGAAATCAGTCATAAAGCGTAATGAGTAAAGAAGACATGTATGGTGAAACCAGGTATTACTTGAAATCACTAGTTCTATTAGTCGTTGGTTAGGTTTGGTTAGGTTAGATCAGTTTAAGTTAGGTAAGGTTTGGCATCTAGTGTAACATGATCAGTCATTACATGAAACGAGTAAATATTTAGTTACTTAGAGCAATACTTGAAATTTGTAGTCATTACACAGAATTACTGATTTCAATATCTGACTGTAACATCTACAATACAGACCTTACTATGGATATGACTGAAATAATACGCACTCGATGTTATTTTAATCCTTAATGACTGCATAGATGCAGATTCTAAGGTATAAACTACAAGCATTCCTTCTTTTGAGAGACTGTAAAAGACACACCTGCATGTTGCAGTTATGAGAATACTTTTAGCTCATCATTTCTCTTCATAACCATATCACTTCCGTTGTTTGGTTACAAATTTACAACGCAAAATAATCGGTTAATCTTTAACACTTTGCCTCCGTAGTGGGTCATATATGGTACATGCGATCATCTAACCTAACCTAATGTAACCTAAGCATTACCATGAATAAATACAAATTTTCGAGTTTTCGTCAAATTTGTGCTCATCAATCGAATAAGTTCTGATTAAAAAGAAAATTAATAGAGTAACCAAATTTGGGTAACAAAAATCCTTCACTTTTAAATTCACAGTAGAGTTACTTGTCGGCATGTAATTTTACGTGTGTGGAGAATCGTAGACAAAGTGTTAATGGAGACCGCTGAACGCTTCTTATTGTGGAGCTTGCCATTTTTAATGCACTAAAAAAGTGGCTTGATGAAAATTGTGCTCGGGTTTGAATCTGATTTACTTTGACAAGGGATTTACACCACATTGAAATATGCATTCTAAAGGAAGATGATGAGTGGGCATTGACAGATGCAGTCGAAGGAATAGGCAGAATATTCCAGACAGAACTGTTTTGAAGATATGCGTAAGTATGTACGATTACATCTAAGTCATGGTACACATGACACACTGTTTCCGAAACAGGCCATACATGATATCCAATCCTTGTTCTCAAAATTCAAAACAGTCGTTTAAAAACATAGTGCACTTCTACTGTCCATTAGATGCTATTTTCCAGCTCTAATTTTACATCCCGTGATTAATTAAGAAATACACGAGTCTTAACTGCCTCATAAATCGAGTCTTCAAGCACACTGCTAAATCGTGCTGCTCTGGTGACAACGACAAGGATGTTTCGAAGAGATAAAACTTCGGAGACGTTGTTTTATCAGGAATAAGGATATTTTTAGCAGATTTTTCACGTAAAGCCAAAATAGGCTGCATAGTTGGCTTTTTCAAGATTGAAAACTCGAAGTAGACATAACTCTTGTGTTTTGATGTACCTACATGAATAAAAGAAAACTTTCTCTGTTTTCCTGTTACACGCTAAGTATTTGCCTCGGCATATTTTGACGAGGGTTAAAGGGCCCTTTTTCAAAATAGAACTCGCTCTAAAACCTCGTTCCAACCAGAATTTGAATAACAAATTTTACTAAACAGAGTAAAATACATCCTGTCATTTTTATGCACGAACAGCTCAGGTATTTGCTTCATTAGGTCGACTTTAAAAACTTATCGATATCACTGAAAGAAATACAATTTGCTCTAAGTTGAACTAAAGTATAGTTCTGTTATCTTATAGATACTTGCTATTTCATCAAACCCATTTGAATAACAATTTAGAAGTATAATAATTACCGTGAAATGAAACAAAGATTTAATACGTAGTTCATCTAGTAAAACTAACGCACCTCAGTGTACAACGCTTTCGCAATTATCTTAATACATGGTTCTTTATTTTCATGGTATAAATATTTTTGAGCGAGTCAGAGTAAAAATTTCTAGTCTCGAGCACATGGTGTCAAAACTTTATCAACTGCACGCATTGCTTCCGAAAGTCAAATTAAGCGGAAGGTTTCTATCTATTTTGTAACCATGACTCACTGTTAGTTCCACGTCCACAAAACACGGGTGACCTTCCCCGAATACTACAACCATAACCAACTGAGAGGTTTTCTTCCTTAAATCACGGATGGGCATCTCCAAATATTGTACCATGTCGGTGCTCGACCACGCGCAAGTACGCCAAGAGTGGCCGTGCCAGGAAATCTTTGAGATCTTGGGAGCTGCTATGCCTTCAATACGTCCGCAATCGACCGTCTGGTCCTTAATTCGCCGGCGATGCGTCCTGAATTGATAAATGCTTAAGATCCTTCAGAAGTGCCATTCAATGAACCTGTGGTATCAAAAAATTAAGAGTCATTAAGCTTATAATTTGGTTCACCAATCAACACCGTTTATCTTAGCTGGAATTTATAAGTATATTAATACGGACATCGGAGGCAGCGGTGATGCAAATTCATGTTCATGAAGGAATACAAGATTGGTATCACAGATTAAATATGTAATGGAGCCTACATTAGAGAGACTCCAACAACTTGAGTCACTACAGTTTACTAAATATCCGTCGGAAAAGTAAGTAATTACAGATTTAAGTGTATCGATAATTACTAAAAGCGAAAGATGAGCCTGCATTTGAAATAAGCGTGGGGAATAAACAAGTTATTCAGAAGTATCTTAATTTAAGGGTAAGATGTCGACAGAAATAGCATATGGTTATCGCAGCGGAAAGGCCTCGCATGTTGTTGTTCGGTGCCAAGAAAAAAGTATGAAAAAAAGAGTGTGGTACAGAGTGTGCCGGTGAAGAAAATATGGAATTGAAAATAAAAAAGACAGTAATAGAGGAAAAAGGTAAAAATTGATAATTAGGTGACTCTGCTCGTCTATTTACAGGTGTTGGACAATTATATATATACAGATACCCCTCAGGGTTTTTTATTTACAAATATATTAAAGCATATACAATTGCCTCTTAGATATCATTTGCCTATTGCTGATATTTTACGCATACACATTATTGGAGAGTTCTGCACATCTATATACATACTACAATTTTGGCTCTATGGAGCAATACTAGATAATTACTTAATTGCATTATAAATATGCAACGCTGATTTTTATGTACATGATTATAAATATGTACCTTCCTCTTATAGACATAGATGTATAATATGTATTTTCCAATATACACTGATTTACACACATGTACATATATATATTGCGTTAAAGTTTTTTCTAAATCATTTATCAACAACTGGCTTTCTGGCTCATACTTAGTAATTTATAATCAGTAACAAATCTGGCCTCGCAGGTGAATGGCCTCGTGTTCATTAACGCTCAGTGGGCATGATTGGGTCGGTAAGTTGTTCCAGTCTAGGCTGTAATTGGCCGAGCGTGGTGCAGACACAGCCAATGAGGTAGCGCACTTGGTGCCCAAGGTGCTAGTCTTGGTCAGGAGGCTCTTGCGTGATCCTTGATCCTTGATGATCACGTGCGCAGAGCGCTGTTATTACACTTATTTACTTATTTGTGAAGGATTATTTTCTAAATGTCGTCGTATATTTGGGGTCATTGTCTTACTGAAAAATTCACTTGCGCAGGTAGTATAATTTTCTTGCACTCGAAAGCAGCTTCTGCTTCAGTATCTGCCTGTACACGATACTTTTTATTTTTTCATTGATGACATTGAGCTCCCCTACAACATGGACAGAAAACAGCCCCCCATCATAATGCTGCCGCCTCAATGTTTGACACGAGGGATGGGTGTTCGTGGGATCATAGCCAGTCTGTTTTCTTCCAAACATACCCGGCGCCGCTTTGGGCGAAAAGTATAATTTTGGTGTCATAGGACCATACAACTAGTTTTCAAAACTCAATTCTTTTGTCAAGATGGTCTTTGGCATACGTTAAAGGCTTTTCATATGCTTTGCTGTAAGAAGAAGAGTTGTGCGTGGATTGAAGACATGCAGACCACTTCGATGCAATTCTCCAGTAACCGTTTTTGACTGGAATGAACTTCTTGTAATTTCAATTCTTTCTGAAGGCATGCACGGGTTGTCGTGGGCGCATTCGTCACTTTCCGCAGCACATAGCGTCGAGGACGGACCGTGATCTGGCAAGGAGCTCCGACTCTTGGCAGATTGGAGATTGCCCCAGTCTCTTGATGCCTCTGAACGGTTGCCTAACTCGACCATAACTCGACCAACTATACTTGTGTAGATGAGTATTGAACCATAACATGTTTAGCAATTTGCTCATAGGTTAATCCTCCATTATTAAATTTATCTTGCTTTCGAATAGCTTTGAACATTTCCATGACTTTCAACATTGTATTCAATGAGCATTCATCTTCAACAAAATCTACAAAAGTAATGATTGAGCTGATCGTAATTTGTTCACATTTCATGTGCTTCTGGAAGTTTCTGGAAACCTTATAAAAAGTTTTTCAATCAAGATACTCAAATTGTGCAGTAAAATAGTATTGATTTCACATGACACCAATTTGGGCCAAAAGCGTGAGTATCATGCATTTCTATTCTTAGTTGATTATCTGGTTGTCAATACATTTTTCAGCTCTGTCCAAATATTCTGGTAGATATCTGTTTTCTGAACTACCCGTACTTTTTACCACAAACGAAAGCTCGAAAATGCTCAAAATATATCAAAACTAGAACTGTGAAAATACTTTTGTACAAGAACTGTAATTTCTTAAGAGTTTTGCTGTGAGACTACAGAACACCTATCAAATCCGCGAACCTGTTGTACTCCTCAGAGTCAACGAGCGATGACAGCCTTCACTCCCCTGACGTGCTCGAGATGAAAATTCCAGGAACGAGTATATTTGGAATAAAGACACAATCTTCTACACGCCAAGTGTACTTCAAAAGCTGAAAATATTTCACAAGATAAAAATTTCGTTTCAGTGAAAAGATTTATCGTAATAGAGAGAAGATCTTGTGCTGAAGCGAAGGAAAATTCTTGGTATGCAGCTCAAGTTTCTTCTGATGTACGAAGAACAATTTTGTAGCTGTTTATACGACGCATTTTAAAACTTGGTTACCCCCATGGAGCACTTCGCTAACGTATAAATCATACAATGAAAAAAATTTTTTTCCAGTGTCAGGTATTAAAGGGATTTGCATTTTAAGTGTGTATAAAGAATTTCTCGTTCGCACCCTCGCAGAGCTATAATACCGCAATAGTTCAGAGCAATTGAAAGCTCTAGTTTAGTTAAAAACGTCCTGTAATCCTTCCATTTATTTCTACTAAGAATAAAATTATGATGTATTTGTGTATCAAAAATGTGCTTCAGGGTACGCAGTCGCACACGGAAATGTGTGTTCAGTATTCATGAGCTTCCTTTTAGCGAGGCCGCGAAACTTAGGATTCGTAAATTTTCCCATTTGAGTAGTCCGAGTTCAAAAATTTCATAGATATACACAGCGTTGAGCGTTGACAGTAACTCAGACGCGATTCGACGTGAAACACGCTGCAGAAGAAGCATACCTCAATTAATTTATTCCTATACCACTTCAGTAGTTTTGGTCTCGCAGTCAGAATTAATTACAAGCCAATCCCCAGTTCCTAAAACAATCTGTCCTGGTAAATTTCGCAAGCCAACTGTAGCGATATGTTTGCATAAGATTTTCTTTGTCCTCCCATTCCCGCATTTACACTGAAACTCATACATAATTCATGCAATGAATAACAATTTTGACTCGCGAAAAATTCCTTCGCCTTGTCTCAGAAATAAGAGGCTATTTTGTCGAGAGCCAAGACTCGTTGGAGCTGTGACTGCCATCTGCAAAGTTATTTGAACTCCGACGAGGTGAAGCCCAATGACACCTTTTTCTGTATTAACAAATTTTAAAGAAACTTTAGATGTAAGCCAACGTCCCTTGCAACACTCAAGGCCCACAGATGTCAGGTAGAGGACAAGGCAACTTATTTTCAACGAACCAGAGGCTGGTGTTTGGGTGGATTAGCCTTATTGTGGTCATTAATGGTGTGATTCCAAAGGTGGTAAAACAAAAATATATCCAACTTGAAATGTATGAGAAAATGTACATTGAGCGAACGACTTTGAGGATGACAAAGGTGTTAGGTAAAATAAAAATGAATTTAAGCAAATTCCGGAAGATGTGTCATTGTACTGTTGCAAGAACGGAATTAAGTTTTCGTTAAAGAGAGTTACAAAGAATTAATTTCCAGAGTTCTTCAGACCACTTGGATATTTCAATGAACACTCCAATAATTCCTAAGTATTTTGCCGTCCAAAACCTTAAAATGAAAAACTTTCTCTTCACAAAGGGAAATTTTATCACAGCACGAAAAGCAATTACATGTAAAATTCCATCTCTCTTTTCCATTATTTAGCCTTAGTTTTCACTTTTCTTTGCCAGCTTGATCTTTGAGAGTGTCGGCATGGACGGACGGAAGATGAATTGCTCCTGACGTGACCAGCAGGCAGGACGGCAGCACAGCCCGGCTGCTTGGAAGACGGGCTAGTGACGGATTCTGCAGCCTTCCTCAGAAGTCAGTAATTGGGGACTCGCTCGAGCACTGGTTGCCAAAACCCGAAAATAAGAAAAAATTAGCAGGTTAAAATATGGTGACCTAAGGAAAGAAAAATGTAACATGAAACAAATGAATGCGCGGAGAAAAGAAAAGGNATTTTATCAAGTAACAATTATATTTACAGGTTGCCGTACTATTAATGTTTTCACTTTTCTTATTATTTTATGGAATTGCAAAAAGTGTTAGTTCGAGTCCTGAATGATGGCTTTTCGAGAAGCTTGTTGATTCTTTGCCATGTGACCATCTTCCTGTGCTGGATGTGCTGTCGATGATGAGACATTTATCCGTTGAACAGCCATTAAGAATGATTATAAGTCTATTTACATAAGTCCACCCCAATATCTTGGAATCACACCCTTGTATTACTTTAAGAATCGTCTGCTTCGTGGTTACCACTAATTTTCTTAGCTTAGAAATCTACCTTTTGCAGTGAACAAAGTACACTACAACTAACTGAATTGGAAAGCATTTCTTCCCGTCTTCAATACTTAATGTTTAGTTACCATTATGTTACTTCGCTCGCAATTTATATTAAGCTTCTCTTGCAAGAATTTTTCAAAATTGCAATCGTTTCGTTAGCGTAAGGATTGCTGAGCTACCGTTGTGCTGTGGATGTTGAAACAGTTTTTTGCGAATCTTGAGTTATACTGCGATTTGCATCCAATGTTATTAATGCTCTAGAGTGGCTATTTATTTACTTAAAAACTTGGCTCAAGCCCACTATGTCTTTCAGACGACGAATCATAGAATCTCCACAGTTCATGTAAACTGTAGGCACCATAGGCGCAGATGCATGAGACGTGTTAGTTTGCAAATGTTCTCCGTCAACATCGGGCGAGATTGAGTCTTTTTCTCGATTTATTGTTTTTTCAAAGCCAAAGTCTGGTAATCTTAGGAAATTTTCACGAGAACGGTTAAGAATCGATAAGGCTATATCGACTAAAAACACTAGAACAAAAAACACACAATACAACAAGTTTTTCATATTATTTTGTACTGCTTTTATTTACTGCATGGGATTACGTCGTCACTTTCGTGAAGGAGTAACTATTTTGAAAACTCATAAATATTTCATTCTGTGTCAGTCCTGAAGGAGAAGAAGCTCGATGCTAAAATTTGGCCCACACATGGTGGCAGTTTGGAGTCTTTGATGGTCAAAGTGACCAAATGGACAGCCTGCAGCGGCTCGGGCAAAACTCTGAAACGGAAGTCAGTTCATTTCCATCCAACAAATTTACCACTGAGAGAAATAATTCGTTATTTTTCAAGCTGTATATCTTGAATACATTGAGGTATTCGAACACTTCATGCTGTATGAAAAAAGAAAATAGTAATCTATACAATAGGGGGAAAATAAAC
>VOMN01096668.1:0-12251 GCA_014899125.1 Orchestia grillus | reverse complement strand
TGATGGGTTGATGGGTTTTAATATTCTAATTTAGTCGAAGTCTGTTTTTTCTTCCATTTTGCACCAGTAACGTATAAAATTCATGAATTACGCATAATATACTTAAAAAATGTTGCATAGGTAAAGTGTGTGACTCATTCTACTTTCATACGAATATATAATCAGTTATATCGACGTTTATTACTCGATGAAACTCGTTCGATTTGGCTCGGTTGATTTAGATTATCTTGATAGAGAACCTCAGTTGTGAATGTGGCTCCGTAGAAACTATTTACCACCTGCTACTCACTTGTCCTAACTATGTAGAACAGCTCATTAACCGCAATACTACATCAGCCTCATTGACTATCCCTGGGATTTCGAAGAATTTACTGGGAGGAGGCCCCTTTCCAGGTCCAGTGCAAACACGTATTGCTGATTACGTCACCAAATACCTATTGGATTGTGGCAAAATAAACTCCATTTAGGTGAAATCTAACTTACTAACAAGAAGGTAGAATAATGTAACTACTCGCATATTTTTCGAGCCTTAGAAATATAACAAATTTAATACACGTGGTCACTAATATTCGATTATATCATCAAATTAATTCCTATGGCGCCAGCCAGAGTGTCTTACTGGGGGCACAGTGGTAATGCGCTGCATTGTTCCTGATAGGTCATGTGTAACAACTATCTGTGAGACTGTGATGCCACTTCCATCATGTACCTAATATTCTTTAACTCCCTCAGAAATTTGTTCACAGGAGTGTTATTGGTTAGTTTGTGACTAATTAACTTGAAATTTTTGCCTGCCAATTGACAATTAAAAGCTCCAGGTTGTGCCACCCAGGCTGGACCTTCCCCTAAATCGGGATACTCATGAGAGGCTCAGTATAGGGCATACCGTAGAGTTAAATAACATGGGACAAATGTGATATAAATTAATATCTAAACTCTATGCTGAAATAAACACACAAAATTCATTTACTAAAACTTGGCTTGTGTTACTTAAGCATTAACAGAAGTCTCATTTCTGCCCTCCATAAAATGTCCTGAGACAAACTTCATAACCTCCCTTGAGTCCCTTCTGGCGTGGGGCTACATGAATGAGCTTTCTAAGCCCCAAACAACAGCGTGAAAAAGAAGAAGACTTATTGTAGAACGATTGTGGTGGGTGGTTGGATTCTGATCCGATTCTTCAGAGGCTAAGTTTTAGAATATAGTTTTTTTGCATCTGCGTAATAGTTGTAATCTGTGATTCATTATTGTGTGCATTGTTTCTCTACATTAAATAGAGGCGTGTATGTTTTGGAGAGCAATGGGCGTGTCCTAGTGAGAAATGTTGTATTGGATTTGATACAGGCTGAGTTGGGCAGAATGGCTGGAGGTAGAAGAAAAATTCAGTGTATGGCTTGTAACACAAGGGTAGAGATGAGGTTTTTCAATGGTTTAGATAAGAAAAGTGAAACAGAAATTGACGATTTGTCTTTTGAATGCTAGCAGTGCTTGAGTGAGGCAAAGAAGCTCAAAGAGAAAAATGGAAGATTGCTGGGTGAGATTGTAGTACTGATGAATGAGTTGGATATTGTCAGGGAGATGAAAAGAAGAATAAAAAGTGTGTAAACGTGAGAGCAAAAAGTGTGAAACTGGGAGAGAGTAAGAGGCATGCAAAAGAGTGTGAGGCTTGAGATAAAAATATGTGGGATAACATGGTGAAGAATATTAGTATGTGTGTAAGATTGTGTGGGAGCAGTGAATGCACTAGTTTGAGAGGAAAAGGACTAATAGAGGTTGGTGCAAGTCCTGAGAAAGTGATTGATGGTATGAATGGAAGCATTGGGCAAGAAGGTGGAAATGATTTGATTGAGATTAGAAAAGAGTGTACTGCAAATGCTATCATAGAAGTGGTTGAATGTGCTGACAAAAAGGAGGAGGTAAGAATTACAGTTACAAGTCTTCTTAAAAGGCTTGCTTGTGATGAGACATATCAAAGGGGCACAAAGAAGTGAACAGTTCTTCTGCATGAAAAAATTTTGAATCTGAAAGTAGAATGTATGTAAATGCTTTAACTGCACTAAGTAGTCTACCTTTTTGGATTTGGATACCTATATTTAGAACGATCGCTTATTGAAAGATGAAGTCCGCCTTTTGTAAGAAAGGGGCTTCTCTATTTTGCTGACCATCAGCAGCCCTAATTTGCTGACCGCTGACTAGCTGACGGTTAGCAAAAAAGGGATCCCGTCAGTTGTTGACAGTCAACAGCCACTTTGCTGACCGATTTGAGAGTGGTCAGCAGCCTCTCCTGCTGACCAGCTAGAAAACAGTTTGCATCTTCATCGCTGACCAGATTGCAGACAGTCAGCAGGAGAGGCTACTGACCTTCAGCAACTGACCGGGATCCCTTTTTTGCTGATCGTCAGCAGTCAGCAAATTAGGGTTGGAGCTACTGACTGCCCTGAAGCTGGTCAGCAAAAGTGGTTACTGACCGTTTGCAAGTTGGTCAGCAAGAAGGGCTGCTGACCGTCAGCGACTGACCGGGATCCCTTTTCTGCTGACTGTCAGCCAATTAGAAAATTAGGGTTGGCAATTTGTGGTCTGCTGATGATAAGCGGTCAGCAAAATAGGAAGGTCTGCAAGAAAGTGAGCTAAAGCTCTCATAAAAGTATATTGGCTGGGTCAGGGCTACCCATAATCTGATGGATAGTTGGATTGTATGTGTGACACAACATCATCAAAAAGACCAGAAAATTGATTATCAAAGGAGAGTAGAAGAATGCACTCAATGCAGTGACAGTATTTTGAAGCTTGGATGCATAAATGTGCATGGATAGTAGGCAAGCAAGCTGGAGGATCTGGTTAGTAAATGTAAGGAAATGAGCCGAATTGAATTGAATGATCCAAAGGCTCATTCAATCTTGTACTTGCAGATGTACTGCTCTTGTCAAAAAAAGGCCTGTTCACTAAATATTAGTTATTTGTATCATTCAATTGTTGTTAATTTGTGTCGTAAGGTCAAAGCTTGTGTTCTGTTCCTTAGTTTTGTCTGCTCAAAATTTTGTTATATAACTTATTTCTTTATACCTTTTTTATACCCTTTGATACTCACTGAAAATTTAGAATTAAGGTCAAGTAATGACTACAATATGCAAAAATTACATATTTGTACTTTTAAATTGATGATATTAAGATTTGTAAATCTGTCCCTTAGTTTTGCGTGCAACTGTAAGTATCTAGGATGCATGCTGAGTAAAAATCTAGGCTAAAGAGTGAAAGGTGAGAAAGTGGCATAAGCTATAGTGGTGTGGATGATAGAGTAGTGTATTAAACAAATTAGTATGAATGTCAAAGTATGTTGCAGTACCATATGAAATGTATAATATGAATGTTACTGCATGGAATGGAAGTGACCTTGATAAGTTGGAAGTGATTCAGAATCAGGTAGGTCATTTGGTACTTTGTGCTCAAAAATGGACAGCTGTGAAGGCAATTAGAGGTAACCTTGGATAGAATCTGTTTTCTGAGCAGGTGATAAAAGCTGTACTGAATTACAAGGTGAAATTTGATCATATGGAGGGTGGTTGGGTGAGGCATATTTTTGAATAGAATTTGAGTGCAAGTGCATGGGAAAAGGTATGTAAGAGGCATGCTAGCAAACTAAATATCTCAAAGATTGTGTGCATTTGGTATGGAAGATCTGTTGATGACTGGTTTTTGAGGAATCGAGGAGGAGGTGGAACAGAATAGGACTGTAAAAATGGAAGAAAGAAATTGAAAAGGGAACAAAAGAATATACACTGGACAAATAGAAAAAGAGCATGAATGAGAAAACATCTCTAGTTTGGTATGCTCAAAAGAAGATGCTAAGCATTGAGATATTTTATGATGAAAGTTATAGAAGTCAACTACTGTCTGATGTCTGGTGTAAAACTTTGAGTAAACAGGAGCACATGGATATGGAATGAAGGGAAGACTAGGATGTGCGTGCAGTGCAACAGTGGAGTGGAAGAAACAACTGAGCATTTTGTTTTTGAATGTCAGTATGAATGTGAGAGAGAAGCTTTTATGAATGTAGTTTATGAATAGCATAGACTAGTTCAGTGGTATGTCAGAAGGGCTGAAGATGATTTGGGTGTAAGGTATTTTGTAGGACTGAATGAAGTGTATAATTTGATGGTTGTTGATGCAATAAATAATTTCTTAGTGAGAGCATGGACTAAAAAGAAGAAATCTGTAGTGTTTGGTAGGCAAGTGGAGGTTATTTTAAAAATACATTCGCTTTTTTAAATTTTGAGCTAAAAGATGAAATTTTTAAAAGAAACTTGATTTTAAAATGAATTTCAACAAGAAATGTGAAAGCTAGGTGCATTTTACTACATGTCATATTACTGTTGTGTTTTCTGAAATCATGTGTACAGTTCAGCATGCTTAGCTAGCTCTCTGTAATTACAAAGGATTATTTTTTTGCAGCTCCTTCACAAGACTGAGGGTTTTTAACACATTGACCGCGAGACGAGCCACCGGTGGGTCGTTTTGCCCCTGCAAAAATATCATCGCAGCCAAAGTGTTAAACATCTGTATATGGAATCAAACTTGATGTGGCATTGAACTCTTGTCACATCCCAGAGCACATATGGCTCATCAGAACAGCTCTCAGGACCAGGAAGCTATTCCTGACATGCGTGCTACACTAGTGACTGAGTCTGATCACTCTTCAGATGCAAGCTCCAAGAGTAGCGCATCTGTGTATCGTTTGTTCTTTGGTTTGGACTGTTCTAGAAAAATTCTCAAAGAAATATTGTGCAAATTTCTGTCTCACTATGATTTAAAAACAATTCAGGACTGTACTAAAAAATTTGGTGAGATTAAAACTGTTCAGGAGGAATCATTCAAAAAGCATGAAAAGTATATACCTGAATTGCAAAGCCTTGATCTGCACCAGTCAGAAAAAATTAATGACCCTCTTATTTTTCATGATATTTTGTGTGCATTTTTCATTGAAAATAAGCATTCTTCTTGGAAACCACTGTCAGAGCTGAAAAGTATTCGCAATTCTTTCTCTCATTCTGATAACTCTTCCTCTCCAGACGACCCCTTTGAATTTTTTAAGGTTATTCTTAATTTCATTCATCATGTTGGAAATGATTTTGAAAATATCATCAGCTTTGAGTGTATTGAGAAAATTAAGAATACTGCTTTGAAGTCTTTTCATCATTTGACCCCATCTTCTAAAGAGCCGCATTTATTGTTTGAGGATTTGAGAAAAGAAGTTCAGTATTACGAATCCTGTAGCATTTTGATTTGGGCTAAATCAGCATTCAACTGTCAAGCCGTTGGGAATGAACAAAACATTTCTGACTGTAATTTCCCTCTAAATTTATCTATGAAACAATCGAGCTTGGGAAGCATTGAGGATGTGTTTACTGTCACAAAATGCCCAAAAACTGTGTTTCTCTTTGGTGAGGCTGGTTCTGGGAAATCTCACCTTTCACGAGGTCTTGCAAACTCGTGGTTGACTCAGACTTCTGAAAATTTAAAAATGTTCAAACTGGTGCTTTTTGTAGACATTTGTGATGTAAAAACTACCATCTATGATTATTTAAAATATCGATACCCTGAAGTATTCATGTATGTAGAAAAACTATTATTGAGTGATTCAAATGAGACTTTCATCAAGTATTGGAAGCAGTGGCCTGTTCTAGTTATTATTGATGGATTTTGCAGTGCATTTTCCCGACACAGAGAGTTACTAGGAGAAGCCAAACAGCTATTTACTTGTGCAACCCTGCTGATCACTGCTAGCTTAAAGGACTTGACTGCACTCAGTCAAATATTTATGCACTCAGACAGAACCATCCCAAGTGAAATTGCTACAATCGTCATCAACCACTTGAACTTTGATCAGGCAAATGCCTTTGCTCAAAAAATACTCCATTTTCTGAACTCTAATTGCACTCAGAATTCTTTTTCAAACAAAGAAAACATAATACGAGGTAGTAAATATTTGCGGTACCCTTTGGATATCATCTTGTTCTGTATTCTTCTTCATTTTGATGAACTAGACGGTGAGCCCATGTCATGTACGTCCACACAGTCCGAGCTAGTCGCCAGGTTGTATCAAGTGTGCCAACAAAAAGCTTCTGCTAAATATTTAGAGTTCTCAAAAGCATTAGGAGATGCAGCTCTACAAAGCATCATTGAGAGTAATTCTTCATATTGCAATGTTGTGGTGGAATTTAGCCCTGAGGAGTGTTTAGAACTTCACTTTCCTGTACACAAAGTGCGAGCAGCCTCTTCGTCTGGAAAAGTAAGTTATCGCTTTCTGAACAAATGTTTTCTGCAAAAATTTGCTGCCACAGCTATTGCTGACACTTACTGTGGAAAAGTTGAGGAACTTGTTGGTAAAGAAATGGTTTGTTCTCGCCGTTCCTTGTATCTGAGGCTTGAGCGAATGTTGCTACCACTGATTAATTGTTTCTTGAAGAAGAGCAACTTAACACCAGAGATTGTGAAAGTTCTTAAAAGTTCTCATAAATATTTAGAATGTGATTTGTCCTTCTGGGGCTCAGTTGCTTGTGAGGCTGGACTTGATATGCCTCCTGAGCTGCGATTGTATATCGATGAACATTTGCAAAATGAGACTTGGACCATGACTGAAAAGAACTATGAGGCATGCTTCAGTTGCTTCACTTGCATGACGACTCTACCTATGGATTTAACTATTGACCTCCACGAATGTAATGAAAGAAGAAATGTTATTGAATCTATATTTGTTCTTTTTGGAAAATTGCCTGGTAACTTATTCAATCAAAGTCCTGTTGAAGTTGTTCTTCTCTATCATTCTGATGATAGGCCCCTTAGACTGAGGCTTCCATCTTCAGTCAAGGTGAAGAAAGTGGAAGGTTCGATTTCAATGGAGGATATCTCAGAGGTCCTTCAATGGCCAGATCTCACCTCAGTATCATTTAGAATATCTCAAGCGGATATTCTTACAGCTTTCATCGACTCCATGAACACAAGTTCCGAAGGATTGCAGGAAGTAACTCTGCAGCTGAATGCTGGCATTGTAGATGACGTCCCTCGAGTGAGCTCCCTGCGTCAGCTGGAGACCCTAGCAATTGCGGTGGACCAAGTCTCCGACCAAAATTTGAACAGAGTGGTGAACATCTTGCTAAAGCTGGTGCCCAAGTAAGCATGCTTATTGCCTTATTTGCTTGCTTTCTGTAGGGGCAAGTACGAGCAAGTTCTTATTGGCACTCTATGGTGCTTAGGGGAAGTATATACCTATATTTCATGTTACAATGCTTTGGAAACAACATTTTACATTTGGTATTGAATTTTTTTATAACCTAAAGAGTTCCTGCGTACTGCTGGTATTGTATTTAGTATTTATTGTGTATGATTTTTCGTGCTGGAGTCTGTTCCTTCTGCGACATGCTCATACTTGTGCGTGAGCTACATGGAGATATGCTTTTGATTGTATGAACTTCCTGTGACTGAGTTAGCACAATTTGACTGGAATAAACCGATTTTCATATGCAGCTTTTTTAAATAATGGGAGCTAACATTGTGGAATATTAATTTTCTGAATAATTTCGTTTTATTACTATCGATTTGTATAATTAATTTAGATGTATTCATTTTTGCATACATTGATATTTTTTATATTCTGTACATGTAGAGAGTACTCTCATCTTAGCATTGTAAATACGTACCATATTTTCAGTTAGGCTTCACAAATCGCTGTAGCAAATTTGAGCATTCATTTTGTTTCATTTTCAGAAGAAACCCTAGAACAACCATAGATCTGCACTCACGAAACTTGGGAGGCCAACACTGCAGGCAGTTGATAAACATGTTTTCGTCGCTGGACGGAGGCCTCGTGAGGGTATTTTCTAACCTGGAGCTCTATCCCGCGGAGAAAGAAGACCTCAGGCGAATGTTCCACCGAGAATCTGTAGATGGCTTGTACCAAATACCTTCTTGGGCAATGATGTGGAATAGACGGCCCTTGTAGGGATACAAACGCGTTGATACAGTAAGTCTTTGGTTGACTTGAGAGCGTTAAGAGTTCAACGAATTGCAGCATGAATATTTAATCAGGCGAGCAGCTGTGAAGGCCGAAATGCGCTGATTTTGATTACTTAAAATCATGCAGGAAGACTTCATTGATCGTTTTCCTTGCCTGGAATGCCCATATTAATAGACCAGGCTAACTCATCACTAGTTATGTCACGGTCATTTCAGTTCACATGCTAACTCTTAGAGACATGAAACTTGTCCCTTGCTTGCTGTGGGGCTAGCACTTGTTTCTACGTGACCGCAATGCGCTGCCCTGTCGAAGGCAAAGATAAAACCCAAAATTCCTAGCTGAGTCCTGGCGCATACACGGGTACTCGGCCGGTGACCGCTCGAGTTACGACCTGTCATTGAGTATCATGGCTATAAAACCGATGTGTTCTACGTCAATTAGAGTGAGATGAAGATTGGTTTTTATTTGTATGCCTCAATGTTCTGCACAATTTACTAAGAAGGTTTCACTCACATGGACTTTGCAACAAGTTGTGGTGAGGCCGTAAAACTATAATTGTCTTACAATAGCACTATGAACACGTGCCCCAACTTCAAATGGTCTGCTCATTGTACAAAAATGTGACTTTAAAGTCATGTTAAATGTTTTACAAAATAACGCGTCGACCGGCAGTATTTTACCATATAATCTAATTTTTTTCAATGAATGGAAATTTTTATTATTTTTAACTTACTTATATTTGAACCAAAAAAAATCCTTTCAATCAGTGCATATGGGAATTCGCATTCAATTTTGAATGTAAAGGATACGAGTGATGCCATAAAATGTTGTGTTTGGGTTGGTAGAGGCAGTCCTTGGTGTATCTCATACTTGTTTTATGCCTGGCGTCCTCAGAGGGGCACTGTGAGGTCACCTCAGCTATAGATAAACCTTCGGACTTCTATCTTAGATGCCCACTTTGCTTCTTTCAATTTTCATATTTTCTTCGTTGTCTCTTTTTTGTCTTTTCATTCTCTTTTTTCTTAGTTTGCTGTTTCTATGCGTAAAGGATCCAGTATGAGAACACACCTGCGCATTGATTCCATGTTTAGTCCGTACTAAATGGTCTCTTTCTTCTCGCTCTTGAGATAACATTTCAGGGGAACCGGGAGCTGGAAACTAAAAGACAATGAAATTGTTTTATGCACCATTTGGCTGGTGTTGAAAATTTTTATTCCAGGGATTAGAAACATGTTTATTTGACGAACACGTTTTATATTCCGAATTCACGGAAATAAAATATTGAGCTCAAAACAAACCGTCAATAGCATAAAGTGTGTCGACATGCATCAGGGACTACCTGTGCCTTTCTTGCATCCGGGAGATGTTGAGTTTGTTTTATTGTGTAGTGAGACAGATGGAGTGAAACTGGAAATTATTCTATACTTATCCTAGGAACCTGCTTAATTTTTGAATGACCTGATTATCTCTTAAGAATTAAAGATTGAAAATAAACCTGCTGACACTATCAAAACGTCAATGAAAGTATGTTACGTTCCATAAGTTTACTGTTATATAATTACATATATATAAATTTTATGTGATCATTGAACTCGCTTGGAATAACCAATCATGAGATAGTAAATGGTTGCTTTAATGTTAATTATGTAAAACGAGAACATGCATTATTTCTCGGATTTAGCCTAAATCTTAAGAAGAGTATTTTATTATGCGTTATGTACGATTAAGGTACAGCACTCCAATTTTTAAACAATTCTTTAGAATAAGCAGGTTTTTATATTTTTCACGGTTCCTGTAGCATTAGCGTTGTGTGCATATACTGACAGTCGCCTTCTCTTCTTCAGTGAATCTTCGTGTTATTATTATGTTACCTCCATCGAAGACTTCATTAAACGAATGCTCTCTCAATTTAAGGCCTTTCACTAATTTTTTTGTCGGTTTGTTCTCTTCAATAGGGTTAAATGCTTTACAGGTTAGGTAGAATTACTTACCGCTGCCCAAGAATCGTGATAATTTTATTTTGGTATGTAAGACCATCTCTTGAAGTTTCTCGAAAGATTAACTACTGAGGACGACTGGTTGCGAGTACTGTGTGTTGATTCTGTCCGATTGCGCTCAATCTACTGTTGTCCTTACCTATACAACATGCCGGAGCATATATTGCTGGCATGTTTGGTCCGCGTTTAGTACTGTTCAGGTTAGATTTTGTAACCTCGTTATTATCTCCGGGTTCCACTCACCATGTCTTTGTGGCGGAGGCACGCGATCCTTGCTACCGGCCTCTATCGGTGTTGTGGCGGAGGCGCGCGATCCTTGCTACCGGCCTCTATCGGTGTTGTGGCGGAGGCACGCGATCCTTGCTACCGGCCTCTATCGGTGTTTCGGGTGACGCTGTCGTCGACGATGTGTCTCACTGAGGTGGTTCCAGCGCCTGTTGGAACTACCCCGTCTGTGAAAAGAGTGAAATAACAATGTTTTTATGTGGTTCTAAGAAATTTATCAAAGCCAAATCTGATAAACCCGTTGATTGGTATTGACAACATATGATGTCCGCATGGTAGTTGCGTACATGGTTGCTGTCGATTACACATACCGTGTGAATGCAGCGCCGGCCACCTGGGCAGTGACCGTTAACAGGTTTAAGTCGTGGTGGATTGTAAGCTGCAATAATTATTTTGAGTAAACTTAGTGATAACAATCGTAATTTTTTAAGGAAGAGATGAAGCATTTTTACTAGGAAGGCAGCTAGTCTAAACGACGGTTTGTTCTCATTTTATACGTTACATGCTTGGCGAATATTGTGTTACACGTGTACATAAATAGTCTGGTGATTCGTTGATACATCTCTATGATCAGTTTCTTCTCCAAAAAGCATCCTGGCAATAAAAGTTTGTACCTTATTGTCAATAGTGACGTATGTTATACCCTTACTCGGAACGAATATTTCCTAGCTGAGTGACGTGGATGTTGATGTAGCGACGTATTTCGCCAACCAGGAATTTTCAAACTGGTTTCCTTAAAACTTTGAATAAGGCTCGTAACATACTACGGTAGCTACTATTAGTGCCTTCAGTCTCAATCTTCATAATGAGTTGAATGATTCAGAATAAGCGTGTAGACCACTCCGCTTTGCGATTTATCCTGCTCTCTAACCGAGCTTCGAAGCACCGCAAGGATGCTGCAATACAAATATTGGACACTAGAAATGCATCTCAACAATCTTATTGCATCAGTGCAAGCAATATTTCTACAGTAGAGCTGAGTGTGTTTACAAACGCTTTCAATCAAAGAGTGTAGCAACCCGCGTCGGAGACACTTGCGAAATGAGACGCTAAAAGATGTAGCCAGGCTATGAACTTGAGTTGAGATACACGTAAAAATATCATACTGTAGCACAACTCAGTAATTCCAAGTTGAATTACGGAGCACAACAGGAGAAAATCCTATGTTCAGCACTTAGTATAAACATTGCTGACATTATAACAGTTGGAATGCAGATTGAGGAGCCAACATCTTCCCTGCTGCAGGGAACGATATTGCTACAAGTATGATGTTAATGATATATCAGTAGAATGCTCCCTTCACCGCTGTTTTCTATATCTCCAGTGCCTCCACTGTCCGGCAGTAGAGAGAAAAATGACGCTGGAGTGATGCATGTGCAATTTTTTTTAGAATAGTTATCTGTGATTCAATATGATGAATTATTAAAAAAAAATTTTTTAATTATTAATCATTATTTAATGATTAATAAATTAAAAAAAACATGATAAATTTATCGTACCATTGATTTTAAAATGAGATTGTATGCAATAATAATAATTACCACTGTCCAATGTATTGCTCTATGTAGACCACTCAACTTGTAGTTACAGGAATTAGTATTCAAGAAAATGGAAGTGTTTGGAGGTTTTATGGTTAGATATATAGAGCAAATACAAAATTGAACGCCTATATTCTGTCCAAAGACTCACTTTTTGATGTTATTCCTAAGCGGTTAAGCATTGTTAAGTATATATTTTTGTAGTTGAATATCTCCAACAAGCATATATAGGCCAGTTTATGATAATACGCCTCGGTCGTTTTTGTCAGCGAAATAGTGAAAGTGAGGATCGAAAAATAAATGGTCATGTTGAAACTTCGAATTGTGATGGTAATTTCACTGGCCTTTCGCTTAATGTAAAGTGATGATAAGAAAGAAAGAAAAAAAAAAAATAGTTTATTCCAAACTCGGTCACATACA
>VOMN01096648.1:0-17004 GCA_014899125.1 Orchestia grillus | reverse complement strand
ACCCAGTGATGGAAGTTTTCCCTCGAGAAGACAGTGCCCGTACAGTACTTCTTCCAGTGATGGGAATTTGAGAAGAAACGTGTACTGCCCTAAACAATACTCCTCACTCTTTTGGAGAAAACAATGAAAAATAGTAAATTAATCGACAGAATATCACGATTACTTATAACTTGGCAGCAGGGTTATAATGTGAGACTATTCAGGGAACACACACAGTAACTGCAAATATTTTACGTATAGGATGAGTACATTTGTAACGCATAATGGCTTCATCTGTTCACCGTTTTCAACTTAAAACTCACTGAAAATATTGAAGCAGACTATCAAACAGTTATCATAGGCATAAGATTTTAATTTAAAAGTGTTTGCGCATTTAAAAAAAAAATATATTACAGACACGTATAACTCATTAAAATTAGTGACCACTAACGCTGATGATGCATCGTTATCGTTTCATTCAAGATATAAAATCACGATTAGTCACACTCAGCATAGATATGGGAAAATAAACAGGCTCCTAATATCCATACTGCGGTTCATAATGATTGAGAAAAAATTTGTGAAGCATAAAAATATAAAGACATGAATATCCAACCAAACATTTCTAGTTAGTTAAATTGAAACAAAGAGTACCATACCTACAAAAATTTAGGAATCTACACAGTGCATTGCATTAAGACGCAAATAAGTTTTTTAAAATTATCTTACAGCTAATCTTTAACATGAAGCTTGCATCGAATATAATAAACAAAACAAATTTTGAATAGGCACGAGCTTACAAACGCAGTTCAGAACTGAGGAATAAAAATTTAATAGAAAGCAAAAAAGACGTTCAAATTTCAGCGAGTTTTGACTTTTGAATGAGAAGAGCTGGGCTCAGTAGAAATGAAAAAATGTTTCAGTAAAATAACAAGCTACTTGCATAGCCGTGGCGTGAAAGATATCCATCTGACGAGAAGTGCAAGGAAGGCAGCAGGCGATAAACGAGGGGCGTTTCGGCGAGACGAAAGTTGCTGCGCGCGTTAGGCCTAAAGCGCCGAGGGTCTGACAGAGAAAAATTGCTTGGTTGATAGATACGAGCAAAATACACGACAACGCACTCGCTACGCATTCCGACGGACGCGCACGCAAGTAAACAAGGCGGCTAGATAGCATCTTCGAGTTAATGTCAAAATGGACGTCTCAATTAAGACTCGTCGCAAGTACAGTTGCTAAAAGCAACCTTCGTAGGTTACATTTAACGTGATCAGATTTTGAGTGTTCTATAGGCACAAAGGAAAACAAGTCTCGGCCACTCCAAACTGATTAACATCAGAAAATGTAAATAATTGAAGAACATAACTGTCAAAAAATTAGACGAGTATAAAAAGAATTTGTACTAAAGAAATGCATTTCAACATTTATTTTTTTGCCATCTATTCAAAGACATATATGCAAGAAATATACAGATAACGATCAAAGCTACAAGTTCAGCTTCTTAAAGGTATTAATTAAAATCATACAATTACCTATGAAATCAAACACAAGAAGTTTTAATAAAGACATTGGCAGTCAGAAAAGCGAATTAGAGCAATGGATACAAAAGTCGCGATTTCGAACTATGCAGCACAAAATTTGCATCTTACCGAAAGAAATCTTAACATATGCAAAACTCAAGAATTAGAAGTCAATACATAAAACATTTCATCTTTAAAAAATCTCTCCACCACTTCGTCGGTTCCGTTGAAGGAGTTTGTTGCTCCGAAAAATTAATCGACCGAACGATAAAATTGTCACGCCCACCTTTTGATAATCAAATTAGAGCCCCAAGCACGAACAGCTCAGGTTCGAAATGGGCTGAGCTCGATGGCAGAGGCCGTTACCTCGGCTCTGAAACAACGGAGGGTTTGTGATCAATTTTTGGCTGCCACAGGGAGGAGGACCGAGGGCGGCAGAGGTCGGCGGGCTCACAGTCCCAAATTTATGGCGCCCGAGACGGGCTCGCCGATGAGATACATGAGGGGAGCTGGGGTCTACCATAGCATGCCGTGTGGCATGGCGCACGCAGCTGGCGTGGCATGGCGCGCACAGCTGGCGTGGCATGGCGCGCACAGCTGGCGTGGCATGGAGCACGCAGCTGGCAAGACATGCCTCGCAGCAGATGCAATGTCATACCAAAGGCAGGCGATTTATTGCATGTACTGTATGGCAGCTGGTCTATCACGGCACAGGCAAATATGATGGCATAGTTTGTCCTACCTAGTGCACGGGAGAGAATTGGCCTGTCGTGACGCACGACATGCAAAGACATGCAGTGTGTCTTAGGGCAAGATATGAAGAGCGAGGCAAAACAGCAGTGTGTCTCAGGGCAAGATATGAAAAGCGAGTCATGACATACGAGTTACAAACGTAGTACATAGAAACGTTGCGCAAAACATTGTACACAAAACACGTAAATGCTACTGGTTAAACTGCAAAAAAATACTTGAGATTTCAAGAGTACTGCTGAAACTTTTCAGTATGAATAAAGTCTGAAGCTTCGATGAAATTATGAGAAGAAACATGATAGAAGAACAATGGAAAAAACGGTTACACAACGAGAACATAGCATGAAGAATATTATCAACTCAAAATTCAATTACACACCCTCGCACTTCAAAAATCAATCACAACAGTTTAGTTCAAGCATAGGCTGTCACTAAACATCAAGACAAGAGATGAAACAATCACCAAGTCGCATGAAACGGTGATTACTGAAAGAAGAAACCCATGCTAATCCAAACATACTAGCACCAAAAACACAATATGAATCGTGAAATGGAAGTCTACCTTGAAAGATCCACCAGTGACACGTGCATGCACTGTTGGTACAATAGTCTGCTGCACAGCCCCACAAACACGGCAATATTTCAAGCTTCCTCGACCATCTACTGCCCTGCGTACCGCACCACGTCCGGAACACTCAAGATAATTACTTTTTCATGCGCTATGTGCTTGTTTGAATAAGAAGTGGAGTACACAACCGTGAATATTGCGAAAGGTTTTGGTTTATTTCACACCCATATTGCACATGATGTGCCTTCGAGACGGTATTTATAAAGGTTCGTGAAGTAAGACACAGAAGTCAGAACAGGGATGGGAAATTTGTTCAAAATATTTCGGCGCAACAGCTGTTGTTAGGCGTTTTTTCAGTGTTCCAAAGTAGGTCACCGTCAAAAAAGCGCTTCAGAAAACACTAAGGTGATTTAAAATTAAAAAAAAAAACTCCATTAGCGATCATTGGGTATGATGAGCAAAATATGCGGGCTCTGAATCACTTGTGATTGCTCAGCTAGATGAAGTGGTAACACTAGCCGGATAATTACAATATAGCCTAAAACACAATGATTCTACTGTAATGTTACTGTAAAGTAGACAGTATCAAACGCATGACTTGACCTGCAGTGAGATGACCGACCGCATGAAAATAGTCGGGAGCGCAAGGCCAGTAGAGCAGAAGTCTAAGACAACCACGTGCGCGAAGACGACAGTGTTGCTCACTTCTTCACCGGAAACTTTGGACGATAGGAACAATTCTTTAGCATGTGTCATTGCCAGACAATGGAGAACCAAACGCACGTTGATTCCAACCGGAAAATAACGGATTCGAATAAAATCTGTACGATGAACCTGAATTTTTATCACTTCAAGAGATGCGCTCAACGCCAATACGACTTTGCATTGATAACTTCAAGAGTTACGCAATTTTGCAAGTTAAATGCATGACGTCATATGTTTAATGATTGGAATAGTAGTATACATACTAATATTAAATTAGTAGATTACACGACGACTCATAATGGCAGCACTCTTAGTACTGAGGAGCTGCGTGACGAAAGACAAAGAAATTTAGAAGCACTTCCTTATACTCCGAAGGAAACGATAACACTCCTGAGAGTATCTCTTTGCTCATCAGGACATGAGATAAAAGAACGAGTATTTTCATCCCGAGCTTATAGAGTAAGCCTACTCTATAAAGCATAGGCTTCATAAGCAAGTACGCAATAACTTAACAAAAAGACCTGCGTAGCACACGGACCATCAAACCAAGAGCAGCGAATAAAGTTAACGTCTACTTTCTAAAATCGAGCAAGGCTCAAGCAGTTGCACATCACCATTACGTCCAACAGGCGTCAAAAAGAGCAAGGAAAAAACATGGTAACTCTAAAATGGAGCTAGAGCACGGGACGAGGAGTACAGAAGGCTGGCACGCAAGGCTGTAGTAATTCTCCGTACGCGTCACGTGCACGTGTTCAGAGGCCTTCCATCTCCCAGCAGCACCCCATCGTCCGCACGCTCCCTCCACCTCGGCTAACAGAGCTCCTCCAATGAGCCTTTTACTGATTAAATTATTTTGGCGATAAGGCTGCCCTTAGTTTTGTACGGAAAACGAGTAGCATCCTCATGAAAGTGAATTTTAAAATTCAAAATAGACGGTAAAGGGTTAAAACTTTCGCTTTCGAATTCGCTAAGTGTACAGCTTTGGGTGAAATGCTTTCTCAGTTCAAAATTTTTCTTAATACTGACACGTCTCAGAAAAGCATTTGCTGTTTTCAGAATACAATAAAATAATATCGTCACCAAAATTTACGGCTCCCAAAAATCAATTCAGATTTTGCTGATACGATTTTTCGGTTTCTGTAATGAAAAGTGCCACATAGCGAGACACTCTTGAGAAAAAAAAAGATCACCATTAACGATTGTCGGTAGCATTGACGCAGCACATTAATATATTTTTCAAATCTTCTCTATAATTCGAAATTAATTTGACCTTCATGTTATTTGTTGTTCTTTGTTATTATTTTAACGGAGGAACCATACAACCAGTCTACCATGTTCAAAGAATAGAGTAAGTTCCTCAAGAATGACCGGGCCAATTATGTACTTTCGATTATGTACAAGTGGAACGCAGCAACGTCGCAGTAAAGTCAAACCCAACAGCTTTTAAGTTCATTAGATTCAACATTTTATTGAAAAGAAACTACTCATTTAATCGTCGGAGCAAGGCTATATAGTTCATGCGCTAACACAGTTGTATCACTGATACAACCCCCCTGACGATAAACGTACGTTTTCTTCATTTTTCGATGCCATTACCACAGATCATTAACAGATCGCCATGTACTCGATCTGAATCCATACTTATCTTTTCACGAGACGCCAAAAATGAAGCTTACCTCACGAATAGCTGCCTAATTATTAAGAGATGTAAATTGTAAAGTACTATGAAAGAAGAATGACACAGTTACCCACAATACAGAGTAAATACAACCTGAAGCAAACCAAACCTTCAAAGCAGCCAGAACTCAAAACTTTCCAGTTGAATTATTGTTCGCGGTAACACACTTGAAAAGCTGTACATGGCTTCGTTCTTACAAAGGACTGGAAACGGTTCCAAAACTATTAAAAGCTCTGCTCAGTATCATCCACTTCAAAGAGATATTGTCTTCACAAAACACTGAACGTTCTTATTATTTGAAAGTTATTTCACTCTGAACTATGAAAATCCTCATACAGCAGGGATATTTCAAAGAAAGAAGAGGAGGCAAGCAGCCAAGAAGCGACGGACCTACAGACCCGCGCACCCTCACTCGACCGTAGCACGCGGGCTTGTGTGGTGACGGCGGCCAGAGAACCAACGGCTCGCATCACAGCGTCCTCTGCGGACCCTCGGAGAAGTGCCCTCGAGATACCGACGATCGCGAAGTTCTTGAGGCGCTGTTCTAGTTAATTTATTTTCGAACATTACTAAGTAATTATATCGCATACTACATACTGACTACTACGTACACGAACTGTATTTCATGAATAAATGGAAGAAAATAATATATACTGGAAAGACTATGAACAATATTCTCACGAATGTGATGTAATTAGATGTATTTAAAATAAGGAAAGGACAATAAATGCACCATGGATTTACCCACAAATAAAGAGAAACTACAAAGCATTGTACGACACTCCTTGAACTCGACTTTCCATATCACGACACTGCAAGACGGCAAACGGTATTAACGGTTTCAAATATTATAAAAAAAATCTGAAAAGTATCAAATAAAATACAGGGCACAAAACAGCATCGATTGTCCCGCGCCAAAATTTCTAAACAGCCGGAAAGTACATTTTCTCAGAGAAGTCATTCCCCTTTCCATGAAATTATTTCCTCAAATAGGCCATTCTACTTCCAATAAAATTATTTCCCTAAACAACCCATGCCGCTTCCCATTAATTAAATTATTTTCAACTCGTTTTCCAAAACCGAGCTCTACCATGTTCGTGTTTTGACGACCTTGTTGGCAGGACGTTAGCTCCTTTGAAAGAGTGGTGAATGGAAATAGAACTATTGGGCACACGTATGACTACATTTGCGGTAATGAATGCAGTACGTACATTCATGGTAGTGAATGAAAACCGCATTATCGATCACGTGGATTCACGGCGAAATTTAGCATTAATTTCAGTTACAACAACTCGGGACCGTGTTCGCACCAAGTAAGACTTCGTACAGCTCGTGTGTTATTAGTACGTAGTGCAAAGCGTCACCATTTTCACCGACGCTCAAATAGTCTCCAGTTGGAGTACGTAAAGCTACCCAAACTCATTTTTTTAACTAATATGCTGCTTTTCATCAGTATTCAACCCACGAATATTTTCACGTTGGCTATGGAATAAAAATTCACATCATCCTATAACATTTCTGAAATTTTAGCATGAAGATACGCCGAATAGTAAATTATCATTTTGAATATAAGACCATTTCTATCGATGGTGTTTAGTGAACTACATTAGAGAAATGAGCGCTTCCACTTAAAGGGGAAAATAATATCAAATTAAATTCTACACAATTTTGGTCGGTTTCGCTAGCTTTCGGAGATCTCAAAAAACGGGCTACCTGGCAATTCTTTTTCTGAAGGAATTTTACAGGCCCACGAACGTAGTAAGATTTGATGATTGCCTTCAAGGGTTTTTTCGTACACAGAGGCAGTCCGCGGTTCCTTTGCAGCAGGAGCTCATAAAAGAAGGAAGCTCTCACCGCCAGTTTTGACGCGCTGGGGCCGCCCGTCCAGGGCGCCCAACAGGTTGAATCCAGCAATTGAAGTTTCTCACAATAAGAAAAAATCATTGGAAAATTGCAGAATTCCGTAAGAGGGTAGTTACAAATAATAACTTCCGTGAGTGTCGCACATTCGTACAGTAATTTTTATAAGGAAGAATAGAATATAACGGATCTAAAGTATGACCCTACTTTGCAATGAATGAGGAAAAAAAAGTGAACATGTTTTACTGAAAGAGTTGACATATCGGATAGCCGAACCAGCGAGTCGCCACGAACTCCTTCAGGGAGCCCAACCTGTTCTCCCCCAAGTGATTTAGAAGGCTTTATTCACGCAGAATCCAACGCCAAGTTTACGCTCGTAAATCCGAAGGCGTATAAAGGAGCAAACGGCCAGGCATTTTCACACTATTTTCTTCCCAGAGAGCACCGAATGGATCCTTTTATATATAATAATTCCAGGAGGCATCGTTAAGTCTATAAAGGAGGACCTTTTCAGCTTCCGATTTCTAAAACCTCCATTGAACAAAGCAACGGCTCGGGTCTCTGAAAAGCCCCCAGTGGAGAATGGAGGAGCTCGATAGAGACGGGCGAATAACGCGCAGAGCTACAATGGAGGCACGAGAATAATGAGTGCACTGCAAACAAAGGCGCCATCTCAGCAATAAGAGTACTCGCTCAGGGGCTGGAACATAAAATGAGCTCCGCCTCAAGCGCAGGGGCAGAGCACCTCTTCGAAGCTGGCGCGCACCTCAGCAGAGTGAGGCTAAAGTAAGGCCTATTTTAGTAATATCATGCAGCCGAGATATTGTGAATGGTAAAGTTACCGATCACCTGAACTCAATTTGCTCAGCAATTTTTAAACTTCCCTCAACAAATATCTAACTATAAGGCCTTATTTGCAAGTTAATGAATGAATTCGTAAATCTCGGCGATATCTCCATGGTTTAACCAAGATTTCTGCATCGCAATATTCCGTTGGCACGTCAATCTAAACTAAAACTTATAAACTCGCATAAAATTGCAATGCCAAATAAAATAGCCTCAGAAACTTAATTGCAGGGACAATATGCATAAAAGGTACATAAAATCAGCGGAATTATTACATTCATGGACACTGAATATATTCCTGACATACTTCCTGCAACCGAAAATTAAATTGGTCGGCTGCCCCAACACCAAAGCAGGCAGGCAGTATGTTGAAGGCGCCAGATGGCCGTAGCCAGCGAGGCGATTTCGACTTGAAGTGTGGAGGGTGGCCGACCGAAAAATTTTCCTCGCAGATTGTGCAGAATAAAATAGTCTAGTAAGTAATAATCCTACTTCTCAGGAAAATGAGACTTTTAATATCAATATGACTCAGAGGTATTACCTGACTCAGTATCTAATGAGAATACCTTCTAACGGTAGTCCTGCAGGAAGACGCCGAGATAACGTTGCGCCTTAAACCCTTTCCTCGGTAAGGACGATTTTACTCGTTTGTACCCAGCTCGAATATTTCGACTTTGCACGTATAAATTCATCAAATGTTCGATTGAAAAAACTTGACACGAGTTTACTTGTTCCTCCGTGATCTATTCAGGTTCAAACTGACCGTTTCCGAGCGTACTAATACATCTCGAGTAAATAAGTTCCACTCAATGTTGTACGTTTTCTGCAAAAATTTGCCGGGGAAGGGGAAGAATTTAGAGTACCTCGGCCCGGGCCACACTGGTGTGCCGTCTTCCAGTAATATCGCTTTTAAAAGTACTTCAAGAATAGAAGCACTCCGCCCAAGGTTGAAGAAACCTCCTGAAAGAAGCAAGTACGCTACCACTTGCGCCATGGAACCCCAGAAAACTTAGCTTAAATGGTACACAAGAAAATAAGCATAAGAACGTGATGAAAATAGAACATGACGGGGTACCTATGGCTTAGCGTGAGAGGTAGATGCTACGTGGCACATAGGGTACCCTTCTTTAATTAAGGGAAATAGGAATAAGATAGAATACCTCTACCTAAAAAATTTAACTGAATACTAACGCCTGCAACATGCGATTACAAGATAAGTACTATTTGACACTCAAGGGAAACAATGCCTCAAAAAATGGAGACACGCTGTCAGTGTATCTCTGTATCTCTAGTCCATATCCAATTTTATTCTAAGCTTTAGTAAAAGTAACCCTAGTAACCCTACGGAAAATGTAGTGATTGATTTTGTCGGAAAGTATAGCATTTTTATTGTCGTTATCACTATAATCAAATCCAGTTTTCCCTGCACTCATCACACCTACACAAAAACCAGAAACTAATGCATTACATCACTTCAACGCTATTACAAGGACCCATTACATTGACACCAAAGTCAGAGAAGTACAGTACATCGCTACAACAAGAACACCATGAAAACTACAACACGCAATATATCAACACAAAAAGTCATCAAATGACCATATTACAACAACACGAGAGCCATTAGAGAAATACAATACATAAACACCAAATCATTACACGAACATGCGACACAAACTCCAACTCGGCACAGCATCGAAGTGTACAGTCACGACTGTCAATAGCACAAGTCCACCGCTCGCCAACGCGCCGAGTCACGTTGACAGAACCTCGAGAAATTAACTCATCGGTCTGGCGGGGCCCCAATAATCGTTAGCGAGTCAATATCGCCCACGGGGCCACCGTAACGCGGAGTACCGCCTCGATAACCAGCGAGAGCCTCGGCGTTCAGATTAGGATTCCCACGTTCCTACGCCAGCGCGCTTGATGGTGCGGTAGTTTCACCCAGGTTCGGCTTCACGTGGAAAACACTGCGAGGTGGACAGGTTCGGCTTCACTCGGACACCACTGCGAGGTGGATGCAATACTTGACGCTGTGCACCTCAAAAGAACCACGTGGTCCTATTTCATAAGCATGCTGCTAGTTTTTTTTCTAAGAAACTAAATGCAGATTATTTGCAGATATACGTGAGACTGAAAAGCATTTTCCGGACAGAGCTAAATGGACCTTTACCACCATAATAATTTGGGCTGTGATTCACCAAATTCTAACGTGTACATAGTAAATCATCTCCGGCTAATATTTTTATGGTGAATTCTATAGATTATCCCAAATAATTTTATTCAGAAAGAGATGTTATGGCTATATATAAAATATTCTTTCACAGCTGTGTCAACTCACAAAAATCGTACGGTATAAGACTTGGAAGAATAACCCAATAATTGACCGTCTGGCTCGCTCCTGCTGCTTTTTCTTTTGATACAGAAGTTGCAAACTAAATATCACTTTTAAAACGCTTCGAAGTACGAGACTTCTAAACTAAGACAAACTGCAGTATTCATAAAAAATATGGATGAAGGCAGGCCCAAAGCTAGACAACGCACTGCTAACTGCTGCTTTTGACGAGAAACAGTCGTCTGAACAGTCAGAAATATTTTGTCACCTGAACAGTCAAATATTTTGTCACCTGAACAGTCAGAAATATTTTGTCACCTGAACAGTCAGAAATATTTTGTCACCTGAACAGTCAGAAATATTTTGTCACCTGAACAGTCAGAAATATTTTGTCACCTTAACAGTCAGAAACACTTAGTCCCCTGAACATTCTGAAGCACTCAGTTCCCTGAACAGTCAGAAACACTAAGTCACCTGAACATTCTGAAACACTCAGTCACCTGAACAATCAGAAACACTCAGTCACCTGAACAATCAGAAACCTTCAGTCACCTGAACAGTCAGAAACAGTCATATAACAGGCAAGAACATTAGGTGATCTAAATAGTCACCTGCGCTGGACTTACTTCAATTAATAATCGTAAAACGTAGATTTAGCCTGAGAGGGAAAAACTGGGATACTGGGAAACATAAATCAAGCCTTGCACATAGAACATCAAATTCAAGTGTGTACGTGAGGATACTTCACCACTCATTCGACTTCAATGGAAGTCAATCTTGAAAGCACAGAAGCTAAAGTCCCGCACGAGAACCGTCTTCGCACGTCGAGAAACTGCGACAGCTGTAGAAATCCGCCCTTACTTCGACGCTTAACTGTAAAAAGTTTTAGCCCCTTCAATAGTGCAGGTTTTTCGACACTGAAAATATCTACAAGACCCAAAAACTTTAAAAAAAGCAGTAGAAAAGTATAGTGCTGGTGGTAAACTATGAAAATTAAGCTCGCATGATCAGTGGGCCACTTTTAAAATAAACATTGACAAAAAATGTAGAAATCACAGCCCTATGCTAGCAATATATTTCCATTAATTTTAAATTATCGCCGAGTCCCCAGAGAACACTTTAAGAACACACTCGCAGCGCGTAATTAGCATTGATATCTGATGCAACGTAGGAAACTCGGAACGAGCACATACAACATTTTCTTACACTATCCTTGGCCCAATCAGGACTTCCAAGCCCAACGATGCAAAAACTTTGAAGGCCCCGCATTTCAGGCGTGAAACATAAACTAACCTAAATTAAAGGCCTTGTAGCGAGTCCCCTTGATGATGCCTCCTGGCATTCTCCCTCGGCACAGACGATTCCCTCGGAGAGAAAGCTTGTAAAAAGAAACACAGCGTGACTGAGCGGGCCTGAATGCCTTCCCTTGGTGACGTAGGGCATCCATCAGGAGTCTTCCACCTGGCCCTCGACTCGGCAGGTCTCCTCAGAGCAGAGTTGGCTTAGTTGTACGAGTCGCACGAGCCCTAGAAATTTAGTAACTTATTTCGGCGCAGAAGTAGTGTTGCTCCCAAGTTTCCTTTCAGTATTTGGCTCTTTCATTGATTTCAGAATGTATTGGGCCATACGTGAACATGTATTGCTCGTGCAAAATGCTTCAATAGTTTTTAGTATGCCACCATGAAGGGTTTTCAGCGCTGGCTCCATTACTTAAGACGTTCGAAATGCGTTACTCAGAAAAACGAGATGAGGACAGGAATTGTAACCAATGAAAACTACAGGAGTAAATAAGTAAATGCTAGCGTACTTGTCGGCGTCCCTGACCCAAATATGTTCCTTTTACTTTTTCATTATGCGTTTTTGAAAAAAAGACTAAATAATAAAAGATAAATATTATTTTCGCTTTCTTTTATCTGTAGTGAAAGTTTAAGGTTTATCAGCGGATTGTAATTCTACCATTACTCATCACGTACGCTGTATGCAAGCTATCTCTGTTATAAATTTCAACTATTACAACTTCTTCAAGTGAATAAAAGCTATTGCGTATCTTGCGAAGAAAAAATCCTAAACCGAACTAACTTCGAAAAATATTTGCTACCATTGAAGCACTTAGACGGATTGAAGTTTTTTTTTTAAATTTCCATAAAAAACATGTAAATCTTAAATTACGCTAATGTACGTCAATATATATGATATAACTGCCACTTCAAGGATTTATATTTCAAGAAATATATAACTTCTTATTAGTACTGTGATGACGGGGTTGTAAAATTGCACATTTCTTCTGTGTATAAAGCAAAACTTATTCTATCTTACTCTCAGAGTTATAATATCCCTACATTAAATAAAGAAATTTCATTTTATTTTACAAACAAAATATTAAGATATTCTCGAACAATCTTGATCCACACTTCCCACGTACATCACGAATGTATTAGTCACAAAACTTCAAGTGTGATTTCAAGCATTACTTGCCATTTTCCCGAAAGCTGGATTATTTTTTGTAGTTAGCAGTAATTAGCATTATAAATCGAGTCTTAAGAGTATCAAACATGGAACTTCATATAAAATAAAATCGTTCACATCACGTCGGGGTATCATTTGAAAACTTCCTAAAAGAGCACCATTTGGCGCACATGACTTTTCGCGTTGAAATTACGTTACGTACAAGCAACGAAACGAAATGGCATAAATACGTCTACCGCCGTGATGTACTGAGACTCGCATAGTATCAATATTACAGCTTGAGAATTGAAAAATCAATATGTTGTTTGTCTCGCGCATTATCGATTAACGGAATAGTGATTCGTTTTGTCTGTCAACCACAAAGGTAAATTTGCGAAGCACAGCTTCGGAAAACTCCCTGGAAAGTATGTCCCACGTTGTGAGGTGGAGTAAACTTTTGATTTTACATTTTCCTCGAGTTATGCAAAAAATTTCAGATAAAAGTCTTGGCTGTATAAAAATGTAAAAGAAAGGGAATGAGAAACACAACGCAAATTTTTATTCGGGCAATTGCCAGTTTGCACAAGAAAAGAGGAAATTAATGACACAACCATTAAATAAATACTTCCAATGAGATGAGAATCAAAATAGACGATCAACTCGAAGATTGAAACAGCACTCACAGGTTTTCGCGTAAACTTTTACAATTTCCCAGGCACGAAAGAAGAGGAGTCTCTTCAAATGGTGCAACTCCAGAGAGAAGAATGGCAGCATTTACAGAGAGAAGCAGAAGCAAGAGCTTTTTCTCAAACACCCCTCGAGTGAAGTGACGTTTGCCCCACGGAGGTACGCAAGTGCGCGAGCCAGAGTTTCACCAGCGGGTTCACTCTAGCAGTAATTAGTAGAAAACGGCGGTCGCCTTTGCGCGGCACAGACTGCGTCAGATCAAAGGCCAAGGCTTGCCGTACTCTCTAAATTAGAGGATGTACTTTAGCAACCAACACACAATGAAACACAACGCTAAAATAAAAAAACAGCAATTATTGTCCGGGTTGCATATCGATGACAATGTGAAAAAATGTCAACACGAGCCAGTTCGACTAAAATCTATATTAAATTTGGTTTTGGTGACATTTAAACAACATTCACGTCGGGCATTCCGCGCATCTTGATTAGTCGCAGGTACAAAAAAAAAAATTTAGTAGTTAGCCACTGCGTAAACCACTCGTAGAGTCTCTTGGGAGTAATTTCATCTACGTTACAGTACGTAATTTCCAACACAGGGATTTAAACGCTCCAAGGATAGTGAGAGTGCGAAGAGGAAATCCTCGGCATCCAAACTAGCCAAATGAAAGAAATGTATACTTTAAATAATATGCATATTTAGGATGAATTAGGTGAATGTACCGTGACAGCGACGATCGTCATTCGAACCCAATTGAAAAAAAAACGAGAAAATATATAACATCATAGTCGTGACTAAATTTGGAACAGCAATACATCAGAATAGCATCCCAACCCTGAAAGTGAATTGAAGCTTACGAGCCCGTAACCAAAATTAAACATCGTTTACAGCTGACGCAATACTATTTAGCGATGAAGACAAATATCAAAAGAGAAGCAAAAGGAAGAAATCTGTAAAATATAGTCTGAGCAACTCGAATAAGAGACCCCTTCAAAACGCAACCACATACGTCACGCATAATAAATACAACACGGATAATAAATACAACACGCATAATAAATATAACACGCATAATACATACAACACGCATAATCAACAAACGCAGGAGCATTCAAGCTGCGCCTGCACCACACACGACACAGACGAGCCCCACGTGCGCTCCCCAGCGGCGCTTCAAGCATGGACCCGTGACGACCAGGGAGCGGGTGTCGCTGTACCGAAGACGTGCGGGGAGTCAACTTTCGGTCGTCCGGAAGTTAGTTAAAATGCTCAGTGTCGCCCGCGCTGGTGAGAGAGTCGTGTCGTGCTCGGCGCGGCCCGCGCCCATTTTTGCGTAAGAGTTTTGAGGCAAGCCGTCGTGCCAGTGAGGGCGAGACTGTGAAAGTTCATCCGTTGCAGCGCACCTCGTAAACAACGCAGCTAAAAATGGGAGGCAACGGGAAAAAAAATTGTCGTTCCTTGGGCCTTAGCATGAAACAAAAAAAACGAATAAATCGAGTTCGTGCGCGACCTACGAAGAGAGAACCAGTTATACTAAGAATGTATTTCTTTTGAAATTATGGCCGTACGGCTCCTGGAAACATACATATTCCTGTTGAACTAGTAATTGAATTGGTTTGCCACTTAGATGAATTAGGCAGAAGCAACCTAGATGACAAAAAAAACATCGTTTGAAAACAGGCAGTTGAAAAATTAGAGTCCACCCCCATCAATCCCTTTAATTTCAGATTAAACATGTCCTAAATCGACTTAAAATCGGTATAAAATGGTAAAAAGTTCGACGTATTAAAAAAATATAGTCAAGTTTCTTCAGTTCAAAGCATTTTTTCTGTTAGAGATAAATCGCACAATATTTACTAATTTAATACCGTAAAAATGTATATTGAAAATTTCAAAAGAGCATCGCATAAAATAACCGCTTCACACTGAATGAGGATTCCCATCACTTGGGGTATATTTTTACTACATAGTATTTCTATAAGCAACACTGACATTTCTCTGCGACCAGCTGCTCAGAATTTTACTGCGAGTCCCAATTTACGAAACATGGGAACTGGTATTTTGCTGTAACAGACATTTACGAATGAAAGCATGTAAGTAAAAGATCGTGACACAAGGGGAAGCCCGGTGACGAAGCCGCCAGACGCACCCTGGTGATTAATGATGAGCTAGGTTTAGCTCGGCACGCTTGGCCGTTGAGGAAAATCGTCAAAAATTCGTCTCTTGTGCGCAACGGATCCATGCCCTATGAAAAATTAATACATCGATTCATTTTTCGTCTGACCTTGTCTGAAATAGCTTTTTCACAGTATTTAAGGAGTTTTTGTAATAGAAAAACAAAGAGCCAAGTTGCAAAATAGTTGTACAATTGATAAGCACAAGGATAATCCATATCACTTTCGTAACCAATTCTATTAAATAATGGCTTATTTTTAAATCATTTCTGAGACGACCGAAATTATGATGCTGTGAGTAAAAAAAATCGTATAATGAGGTGAGCACTTATTTCATATTATTACCACGGCCGAGGTCCATGAATATATCAAATGAAAAAACAACAGCGTGAAGTAATAAGGCAATTCCTAAATCAAAATAAATTTTGTCGAATTAAAATTTCAGCCTTCACTGTCGACAAAGTTTTATCATTTCAGATTTATCAATAAATCTTCCCCAAATGTTTGTTTAAATCTTTCATTTCAGGTCAAAAATACACAGCAGCTTGCACTTTCCAAATGTTTCGTCAGTATTAAAGAGTATCTCACTTACCAGGATTTGACCAAAAATTAAACCTCGATGTAACCCTGGGAGGCCGACCGTTCAATCGTCTCGAGATCACGCATTAGGGACCACCAAATTCGTTTTTGTTAATACGAGCGAGAGTTATCTGAATCTGAATTTTTGTGACCGTATCAATTAAGGTCAGAAGCTTTCGCCTAATTATGCCTCAGAGTAAATCATGAATGTGTTGTCATTTTCTTTTAAAGCAAAAGGGTTTACTCTCTGATGGACGAAAACTATTGCTTTCCTATTTTCATTTCCACATTAACTTCCTTAGCCGAGGATATGTTTCCAGTGCCGCTGAAACAATTACCCGAATTCAAATCTAACACAATGACAAATATTGTAAATTCAAACAAATAGAAACCAGAAATCAGAAGAAGGATGAAGTTTCTCTGTCTCTTAATATAATGAATAAAAAGTACTTATCATACAAACTAACTTATGCATGCTTTGAAGAGCTCATAAAATCAGTACGTAATTTTTAAACCATCCACTTCAAAAGTAATCTCAGTGAAATTATGCTCATGTATTAGTCAAATTTAAATCTGCCATTACTCAAAAATGATATTCGAACGAAGCTTAAAGACCATTTGACTTCTCAAACTGGACCATAATCCTTCGAGCCTTCAAAGCTCTTAACTCATGAAATCATTTCTAGTTTCCTCTCATTTTACTATACACTATGAATTAAAAATATAGACAAGAAAAACTACTAACAGTCAATTGCCCACCACGTGTTTATCGCAACATGACGATCGAGAAATTGAAGATAAGAATCCAGTCACAGTGAGAACGAGTGAGCTGCCGTCTCCCCACGCCTTCAGGCCCTTTTGACGTGCCATCAGCAGCGGGACG
>VOMN01096646.1:0-10328 GCA_014899125.1 Orchestia grillus | reverse complement strand
ATTATTCTACCGGACACACATACATATATGCATATATAGGGATTAATCCGCTTGTTTTCCCGCGATCACCTGGCGCAGTCTGACACTTATTCTTTTTCGAAAAATCATGGGATCATTCCTTAAAAGGCTGTTCTATCAGCCAGAGGTACGAGAGCAACGCGGCAACAGTTCCCAGCGTCCTCCTGCGTATTCTGGGCTCAGTAGCACAAATTACTTAAACATTATATAAATATCAGTAAATGCAGGTTTTGAGGCCTATCATTTAATTAAAAACTCTTCAAAAAATTGTTTAGATCTACCCGGATCAATCTATTGAGGAACATTAATGGGGGTGAGGAAATAACTACTTTGCGTATTTTTTTGTCCTGTGTCTTCGAAGCAGCTGACAGTCTGAAGCCCCGTGCACTCTATGAAACTCTCCGTCGATCACGAACGCACCAAAACGCAAACAAGAACACAAACTCTTCCGAATCAGCCCAGACTGTATATTCAGCCGAATGAAATTGTACGAGTGCAGAAAGTAAACAAACAATGTCCTGGAATATGTGTATTGAGATGATGAACACTAATGTTTCATATTATTTCATAGCAGTTGTGAATCATGCAGGTGTTATTTTTACATAAGCAATGAGGGTTTTACTCGCGTATGAAAAATCTAAAGCCATTGGTCCTCATTGTCAGCTACTAATTATGCAGTTGACAGCAACTATTTATGCAAAATCATCTAATATTTTATTTACATAGGCTCATATGACAATATTAAGCTATTATCAAGTAAATAAATCACGAAAATGATGGTTTTCCCATAAAATCAAACATTCATTAGCTTTACAGTCATAATACACTAATAACACTTTTGTTGATAAATTGTTTCAAGTTGTTTCGAATTCTTTCAAACAATTTCAAAAAGAAAGTACGATCAAAACGATTTAACAAAAAATAGCAATGAACGTAAATGATAAACAGTAAGTTTTTTTGATCAAATAATAAATAAATAAGTTCACGAGCCACAACAGCATCTGCAATGGAGTTCGAAGTTTTCAACCCGTTGGAAACCACAAATACACTGAAATCTGTCTTAGTGGAAGATGTGTTCGTGTTCAGGGAGGGATAAAAAAGACAAAATTCGCTTCAAGATTGATAGTGCGGAGGGGCTGTGAGACAGAGTAAGAGCTAGACAGGCTGTGATGTACCTGCAGATGCTCTGCAAACTACATTGATTCGAATAGGTTTTCGAGAAGTTACTTCTACGTCATAACTTTTCAATACTTCATCCCCACAGCTTTTTGAAATGTAACTACTTATTTGTACAGGATTGTAGCTCGATCAGCAGTGTACCACGTCAAGTGTCAGTGGCGAGGGTTTTTGTGTGCAGCAACACGTTCTGTATTCTAAGTCGCCATGGACTGAGATCCACGAATCCTTAACTTCACTTTATCTATCTGTTGTTTTCGGTTTTGAGTATCCCAACACTCAAACGGTGATCTAATTCGGTTCTGAATACCTTCTAGGGTGGCTGGAATGTAACCCTACGTAGAATATGATTTCACTTTGAGTGTGTCGCTGCGTCTTTGGCAGATTATTTTTTTTTAATTTATACGATCTGTTACTCCTACGTCAACCTATAACCTTTAAAATTTTGCAAAGCATTATAGTTTTGTTTCTTTCTTCAGTCTTTCGTTTCTAAGAGTGAATAACACTGAGGAATTGTTTCCCATATCATTGATGACAATGGATAATTTATATTACAACCTTAGATGGAACCTCTATCAATAAAATATTGTGGGTTTACCTCCTCAGTACCTCGTATTTGACGAACTGCCTAACAGTTATGACCTGAATGTCTGACTTTAAATGAATTTCTAAATTTTACATTTCAGATATGACACAGAATTAAATTTTCTGTGTTTGTCATTCTTCTTCAAGAGGGTTTAACTTAACAGGCGAAGAGATAGTAAAAACAAATTGGCATTACGAGCCACTGTTAATAGAATTTTAGTCATGGATAAACATTCAAGTTATTCTATCGTGAAAATGTCACCTCGACGTCCATAAGCATCCAATGAACGCCAAAATCGCGTTGAAGTTAAATCAACGGTAGAAACGCGCGGCCACAGTCCTCAGCTTGCCTAAGAATGGAAAAACGCTTAAGTGATCATCTCTTTAGTTTACGTTTGGGAGAGCATAAACGACATATGAATAGTAAAACAAAAGTGGATAAAAACATCTTGAGAGAATTGGATGAGCATAGCTTTCGACCAATTCTACGCTCATCTCCAGTGTCTTGAATGAATGAAAAATTTGTTTTTGCATTTTTTTTACAAGTGAGAAATTGTTCAACGGACAACGTGGCTAAACATGAGAGAGAGAAAAAGCACGAAACATTTAAAATTTTACAAAACTTACAGTCCTAACCTAATATATTGAGAGGTACAGATGATACCGAATCATTTAAAATTGTCCTACGTTGATGAATAAAAACACTCCCCAGCACTCTGATGTCCGGCCGATTGCTGGAATCTATAATTTTGAACTATCATCACAAATGGCGTGGTCAGCTTCTAGAGCATTAACTCTAATACTACTTTTTGGAGGGCTTACAGATGCCCTGGCAGTACGTACAGAAATTCCCTAGTGCTCTGCTTTGTGCGTCGCAAAGTGGCGTGTCGTTTCCCCGCAATATGATCATCTCATTTCGCGCGTAAGATGCAGACATTTTGGAAAGATGAACTGAGAAGAAATTTCTTCTGACCCAAAAAAAATAATCGTCGTAAATTGCAATTTTGTAAGAAATTTATAAAATGGTCTGCCAAACACTGGAGTGGCATAATTTTTCATATTTCGACGTTTTCACACACTTCCAAGGTCGAGAGAGCATGTAATTCGAAAAACAAACGAAAGCGGGAAAGTACAAGAAAGCTTGTGCCATTCAAACAGTGAAGCATCTGAACACTACATGTATGGGGTTGCTCTTCATTAAAGAGAACTGATGCTTTGACATTTTCGCCAATAAACAACTGCATAAATTCGAAATCTCACCAGTCTGTACTACCGGAGCTTCTTTTTCCAACAGCTCAAGACCAATTCGAAGAAAAATGTTTCCTAATAGTTGTAAAAAAATTTATCATTGATTTAATGTCACCGAAGTGTCAAACCACGCATACCTTCATACGTTTGTAAATAATTTCTATGGGAAGCAAATAATATACCAGTTTCCATTATTTTGGCCATGGATGTACTGTGAATGCCTTTACAGATCCTCTGAGCAGTGATACGGCATGCTTCGCTCCAGTGAATCTTTTTTGAAACTTAACTCAATCGACGTTTACCTACATTCCTTCAGCTGTATATTGGTGGTGAATCTGAGCCGTATTGGGGTACGTGCATTATGGATAAGAACTATTGGACTGTTTAAAATTGTTCTATTATATATATCCATTTCGGAATCTTTTCTACGTATTTCCTTCTAAACCTTTGTACTGCACCTTGATAACCAGCCTGAGATCGCCCTAAAAAGTGCTTTGCCTCTGCTTGTCACTCCTAACGGCCTCGACTACGTCACCCTGGTATTGAAGATGCCTGGCATGGTGCAGTTTAAGTCTTCATTCATAGTATTATACAAACCTACCTAGCCCTAACGGAACCGCAAGTTTTTAACAAATAAATTTTTACATTGCGATGTTAGTTTTACCCATCGTGTTAATGGGTTTTAAGATTGAAATAAAATGTGTTATAGAGGTAAGAAATTCACTCTTGAAATTGGCCCGAACCTGCTTCATTTTCTTTACCTACGGCAGATATTCGCGGCAGAAAATTCCAACTCATCAACTGCAGCTGGTAATGTTGAAAAATCCACGTGATAGGCCACGATATCTGCAGAACATATCTTCTGCATTGTTGATGGTTACAATACTGGTAATGAAAATATCCAGTATTAATGGATCAAGAATTGACCACCTGAAAAGGCCCCGCAGTAATCGGTTAAATTTATGATTTCTCACTGGTACTTACATCTTCCGGACAAATCTCTAGTAACCAAATAGCCAACACACCAACTAAAGCTGTGAGAATTTAATATTTTCGATGAAATGATTTGTCAGCGACTTTAAATGTCTTTTTAATTCTAAAAATAAACAAATTTTGTATGCTTAAGAAAGAATAATAGGTAGAATATCATTGGCGTGATGAAACATTACGAACAAGGTATTTGACTAACGGTGCGTGCAGTAAAATTTGATATACAGTAAAAAGTTCCGCCCAAAAAATTGAATCTTCGTTTCATTAGACCATAGTACAGCATCCAAAAAACTTCCCGGATTCTTTGAATTTAGTTGGAAAAATTTAGGCGCTTCTTGGTTTCAACAGAGATGTTTTTCTTGGTGTACGAGAACGGTACCTCGCGTTCATAAGAACTGCTCGAATTGTGTTTTTGTACTCATTTGTCAGAGGCGCGTTCAGATTATTTTGAAGTTCAGATCGAATCACTTGAGTAGTCTTCTTTACTCTACGAATTATCTGTATTGCCGCCCGGTTAACTGAATGCGGTAAACTTGTCGTTCACCGATATGACGTGAACCGGCAGATTGTGTCACCAACGGTTGAGATTGGTATTTTTAGCATTGATGAAATTTTTCTATACCCCAAATTACTTTTACGTAACTGAATATTTACTTTTCTGGTCCTTTCCGGCCATTCTATAGTCTGCCAAATTAGAATGACCGTGTTCAACGATGACCTTCTCATTCAGCTCTCAGACCTGGCTAAGGTCCACTGTTGTACGTGGATGAAGTAGATTGTTGTTCTAAAAAGTTCTACAGCATTCCTGTCGCGTAAACCACCCTGGAATGTTCGAAGACTATATACCGTCGCTTTTAATTCTAATTTTATGGGTGTGTTGGATACTTTTTGAGGCGATAATCTAGGACTTTCGACGACATTACATCACTGTTTTACTGTTCGTGGATTCTTATGCCGATATAGTATTCAGCGAACAAAAAATACTATATGTTCAATTTTCGATTACTTTGCTGCTGTGTAATGACGGTGAATAAACTTCTTATCATGTATTGGATGTTTATTCCACCCATTATAGTGTAGCTATGAGTCTTAGCTGAGAAGGAGTAATAATTTCATATAAATGAATGCGGCCTAAAACCGCTGCATGTATTTTACATTAAACTCATTCAAAAACTTTGTTGTAGATATAGGTATGCCTGTGGCAGATATTGGTTTGAGATTTGAAATCACTAATGCATCTCCTGATTTGGTAATGATAATACTCATGCATCATAAAAATGTAGAGAATACACGATTGTTACCATACATGTGCCAGAAACGTCTGACGTAAAGATGTAAAAAGATTGCCCAGTTTCCCAAAAATTGATGGGCTAAATTTCAATCCTATCATGCGGCCTGCGTGTTTGCTAACGATAGAACGACAGTAAAGCGAGTTCGTAAACTTAGGCAAACGTGCGTGTAAATTATGTTCCCCGCATGACTCGATGCTGATGGCAGTTTGGGAGCTTGTCAACGAGTCGCTGGGCTACCGAGTTGAAAAACGAATTTAAAATATTCTATACTCCAGGAGAATACAGACATATGTACACTCAAAAACAAAGCAGGAATGACACTGGCTGCTCACTTGGGCAATATTTTATTTAGAGCTTGTTGATTATTTTATAAAAAATTTCTTCTCCTGAATCAACCTAATATAATTTATATGTAGATCCCTATTCCGGTGAAGAATGGAAATTAAGATATTTCACCAAAAAGAATACAAAACATGGTTTATAAATCCTCGCCCAGGAAAGGATAGTAAATTAAGCTTACAGGAGAGCATTTTAATTCATCAGTTTAAACCTACCCTCAATCATATTGTTTTTTCTGTACCTTTGAATATTTTAGCTTAGAATTCATTTAGTTCTAACCTCTCATGATACTTCTCTGAGATAAACTTGTCTCTAATCGTCTGATCAGATACTGACGATGAGTATTGTATTACAAGAAATCTCTACTCTTAAAATATATCAAGTTGTAATGAAGGGTGTTTCTACCCACTACGGCATTGCTATTTTTATGTAAGTTGCACTTTCCTAACACTGGGCCTAAACTATGTTTTTTACGTCTGTGAAACTTAGTCATTCGTAATACAGTTTTGGCCTATACTCTTCCCTTAGTTTTGCATTTTCTACGGAAAAATCATTCCCAAGCAGGTACGACTAGGCCCATATAATGTGATCACACACTTCGTCGCGATCATCGACGCTCAAATAATACCCCCGCCGTCCTCTCCCCCCACCTCTCCAAAAAAAGACCGACCATATTCTTCGACTCTTCGATGATTCCTTGCTCGACGAAATTTGACATTTTTTCAGATTTAAATCATTTTAAACGTAAAATATATTCCAAACTCATCGGAAACGCGACATTTCAAGACTTCTATTGTTGGCCTCGAATTCCGCCAACAAAATTACGCCATGCGCTATCCAATATGGAGGAACCAAAGTGACCGAAATGCCGCATGACCCTGGTTGGGGTATCATTAGGTTCAAAAATTAGGAAAGGGAATATGTTGTAAATTTTAATTGATGAGCTCAGTCCTATGTCCTATAAGATATTGGCGTAAGAGTCATCGCAAAAATTTACATTTGCTCGTTTGGAATTTTCGCTGAGACGCCCTTTGTGAAAATGTCATTCGATACAGGTATACGAGTATTTCAGTAGGTAGACAATAAACACGAAAAATGTAAGACATTAGGGTTTGCTTAGAGAAACATAAACGACACACATGTGGAATGCGATGCGGTAAGTATTTGAGAGTAAAATAATATCACAGGAAAAATGCAGGTAATGAAAGAGTACTTCACAACCAATGAATGCTGTGCACAGGAAAAAACGATCAAATGCACCATAGTAGTGAGTGAAACTACCAACAATAACAGCCTATGCACGCTTTCGAAACCATTCACAGGCAGTGATGAGGTAGGTCCTAGAAATTAAAAATATAGAACATTGTTCAAATGCAAAGTTTCAAAAGAAAAGTTTGTCATGGCATTTTGAATAGCTGGACTGAGGCCGCAACGGTGTCATGTGGATGCGTATTGGGGGCTCTCGCAATAGTGCTTCAAATGTAATTGTCCAATGGGTTGGTATCAGAGGAGCTTGGCGGCTACGTGTTAGAGGGACGTGTTCGTGAAAATTGTTTCAACCCCTTTTTGAGTTAGATAGTTTGTATGGACTGAATCGGAGTGCTGCCGAAAGCATTGCTTCAAAATGATGAGCTTCAAAATCGTTTGCTGATTGCTTGCTTCAAAAATAATCGAGCGCTTCACAGTCGTGTTCAAAACATTGGTCCAACCAACAACGTTGAAACTGGTATATTGTCGAAAGAAATATAAAGGCATCACGTCGCTCTCACTAGTTACGACACCCAGATCTATTTCTGTAACTTGATGTACATGATTGTTGCAATTTCATTGGGCGTTTTGCACTACCACCAATGCTTATGAGGTTCCACTTTCTGGTCGTGAGCGAAGTTGCTTCATTCGAGAAACGCTAGAGTATTCCTAGATGTTCATTGTATATATGTTCATAGTAGGCTATGTCTAGGCCAACCATACCGAATGCTTGCACATCGGAATGCGAAAGGCGTGAGGGAAGCTGCGGGTATTCCAAGCGTAGTCGTCGCATTCCTTGGCTCAAGCGAAGTTAATTACGCAGCTTCGAGCGAGGAGTCAGAGTGCTGCAACGCGATCCATCTCTAGCTCAGGCATACGGCCGAGGGAAAGTTCCAGGAATGTAGACAATGCAGAAGACGTTAATAGCAAGCAACGGCCACAGGCTCAAATGTAGGCCGTGGGAACGCGTCTCGAGGTATAACACAGGATTTGGGACACGCTGCAGTTGGGAGGATAGACAGCCAGTGTGAGAGGGGCAGAGTTGGAGTTCGGCTGCTAATCGCACGCAGAGGTCAAGCTAGATACTTGGTCATAGATCTGAGGATCGGAACCTGCTGGAAGATAGAACTTGCTCGAGCTGCGAGCTGGGGTATAATAGCTAATCTCTATTAAAATTAAAATATCCCACCTAGAGCAGCTCGTTTGCGTCCGTCAGACTGAGTTACTGTTTATGAGTTCTGTAGTCCGCCAATGCACGAGAGTTGGGGAAATAGAATTCCGAGTTAAATTAGTTAAATACTAGTCGGATTAATTGCGTTTAATCTTCCAGCTCGTTCGCTCTTTGGTTGGTTACTGCGAAGCTCATTTGAACGACTTGGCTGTCACTCGCTAAGTAAAAGTTTTACTGGCCCCCTCTACCAAGTTTTGTTATTTTACCGCATATACCTCCCGGCTCAAAATGCCCTAGTAATTAATTTATGATGTATGATTATAAAAAGAGTTTCATTTTTTCCTCGGAGTATCGTTAGACCTCTGTGCGACCATACTGCTCGGCCAAACGTTCGCTATCCAAACACTGAATACGAATAAAATATTAAATCGCGCTACTGGCAGAGTTCTTTTTTATACACTAGATGCTTCAGGTGTTTCAGCCTCCTCAAATGATTTCTGCCTCTGGTCACTAGGATATCCTAGGTTTTTTCGTACATGAACTGGCTTCTCCGTATCACTTACGACGTGTAAAAAACCGTATCACTTACGGTTGTCATGAACTATATGTCGAATGGTGCCTTCGTCAACCTTCAACTTCCTGCCGAATGCCCTAACATCTCAAGCACCTCTTGAATAGCATCTGGGGCGGAATCGACGAATTCGGGCATCCTTGTTCTGTCGGAGTGCCAACGCTGTCGCTTCCAGAAGGAAATGGCGTCTACATCAGAAGATCATCACTGGTAGCATCAGTCGAGTCCTTTGAAAATGAATGGCAGGGTAACTTTCAAGACTGTTACGATCTCAGTATTGGAGTTTCCTACGGCTAAGAAGACAACAACGTCTCATTTCTTTATTTCCTGTGTTACCTTTGGTTCCGTCATGCCTGCGTGCAACAAAACAAGATGCAGTGCGATGGTGAAAGGATACTTTGTCATTTTTATAAATGTATTTTTAAATAACTGTTGCTCCCTATCCTTAAGCTTTATCTTCCCAGCTTCCACAAAAACTGTACAACGAGAGCTGCACTAGGCCGGATTCTACCGGAAAACTGTTATCAATTAAAAAAAAATTTTAAAAGATAACGTTACATTGCGTTTAGAGGGGTGTAAAATCGTTCACAATTCATCTGTCAGGCAATGAACAATGTTATCTTTTCGGATGAGTCATCATTTATTTTAAAACCGACCACCAGCCGAGTATAATCGTGAAGACATTCAACAGAAGCATTTTACCCAGACAGCTTTGTTCAAACTGGCCAACATTGGGGTAGGTGTGTGATGATTTAGAGAGCCATAGCTCAGAAATCAGCCTCCCCACTTATTTCCCTTCACGTTAGAATTATTCGTCAAGAATATTCAAGCATATTATTTAGTTAAGTGCATCTTATGGTTGCAGAACTGTGTACAGGAAACGCAATTTTTCAGGATGGTGATGCACCAATTCGAACAGCTTAATCTCTTACTGAATGACATGATGAATGTTCTAATGAAGTTAAATATCTTACCTGGCCACTACCTTCCCGAGATTTCAATATTATTGAACATTTAGTGAATTTTGAAAAACAAAACAGTACGTTTTTTTATGTAATGCATCTATCGATGGCATAAAGTGCATGTACATGGAAGATAAAACAAAACGCAGGCGATGTAAAGGAGACGCATACAAATCTTTAAATACAGACTTTTCGAGCCTCCAGACTGACTTCATTTATTTTTATTAGTACGCACACTGTGACTATCATTGAGAGATGGTTTCGTTGTACGAGTGTACAAGGATTCTCCTGTGCAAAGATCAAAGATAATCTCAGTAATATTTAGTACGTTAAATTCATCAATCGCATGAGTTTATCACAACGGTCGCTATAAGAACGCTGCGTCATGCTGGAATGCTTAGTATGTTTTACGTACATACTGCAATCCTATTATGTGTCCAAATTGAATTATATATGAGAGATGGCTGCATACTAATTTGCAGAGTATTCTTCAAAAGGAAACATAATACCATAGTTCTCTTATTAAGTAGGGCAACCTGAACATGTTCAAGAAACCTTTAAATCTCAATTTTTTCTCGGTTAACATTTCCTTTTACCCGAAAATAATGTACTAACCGGCTGAAAAAATATCATAAATATTAACTTTGAAAAACGTGGGATCGACAATTTGGGCCCCGTGTAAAACCTCTGGGCAAATATCGATTAATCAGAGGAGCAACATAGTGAGA
>VOMN01096639.1:0-65325 GCA_014899125.1 Orchestia grillus | reverse complement strand
CGTTGTTGCCCGTGCGAGCGCCCCCGTTGTTGTCCGTGTGAACGCTCCCGTTTGACTCTGTACCAGTACGACTGTCGTTTATAAATATTCAAGATTTTAGTTTTATTTGTGGTTCTTAAGTACTTGTTCTCTAGGTTACCTCAGCTTCGAATAGGCCTTCTGAATTTCTATCTTTGATGCCCAATTTTGTTCATTTAATTTTTCAACCTTCTTTTTTGACTTTTTTTGTATTTTCTTCCTCTTCATCCTAACTTGCTGTTTCTATGTGCGGGGCATTCTGTGTGGGAACACACTTTGTGCACAGATTCCTCGTTTGATGTAGTTCCTTCTGTTCGTTCTCTTGGGATCACATGTCGTGTGAATACGATGCTTCAAACCATTATAATAATAATCATCATGATTTAATCCTTGATTTACTACAATCGTCAGCATTCGTTTTAGTATGTATTGACCCTGGAGCTTCCTGATGGTGGTTGTGGCGGTAAAATTTATTCCTCGTAACTTTCCTATCAGTGATGTGTCATTGAAGAGAATGGTCGTCCGAACCAAATCGCCTATGCGTTGCTTACTCTTCATTGACTGAACATTAGCGTTGTGTTTCCTATCAGTTCGCCCCTCTTTCAGGCAAATGCGGTGTGATATTTCGGTACCGTAATTGGCGATGAAGTTATAGTGTTCCGAACGTTATTAGGGCTCATTTTACTCTTAATTTTGACCGATATTTAAACACCCTTGCAGAAAGCAATCATCTTGAACTCAATGAACGATACCTTTCTAACTTTTTAGTGGCCTCATTTGCATTGTATTTTACTCCTATTCGTTGAACGATAAAAGATGAGTTCTTGATTTGCCAATGGCTTTTATGAGTTCTGAGATCATGCTAAGAATGCAGCGTCGTTCTAGTGCCTCTGTGGTCGGGGAGACGTTCTTGAGCGCTGTGCCTAGCCACACCTGGCAGCTACAACGGACTCTTGAAACCATCCTCCCTAACAACGGTGCATGCATGCCTGTGATCATTGCAAGCTGCATCGGTTCAGTTACGTACAGAGTTGTCCCCAGCACAGCGCGCTGCGTCAATTCCAGCAAACAACTGCTCTACAGTCGTCCCCCACGTAGAGCGGTATCACCCTAGTGCCTTCATTGAATAGCGCTCAAAATGTGTGTCATACGCAAATTGCATATATAGCGGTTGTTTGTTGTAACCGATGTAGTGCTTTATGCGAGGAACGACGGTAAAGCAGTTGTTGACTGGAACTGATCTAACGCTATGTGATGGACGACTGTAGAACGATTATTTGCTGTAGCAGATCTAGCGCTGTGTGCGGGGCCCGACCGAACCTACATGGCTTCATTGCTTCTGTCTGACCTCCTTACTATAGGCTTGTGCTGATTTCGTCGTCTGTATTGAAGTGGTACCTTCCTCCGTGTCACTTCTTCCTCCGTGTGTCACTGCTTTCCTACGGTTCTTTTTCTTGCGTGCTGCTTTCATTACATAGTGTGACTTATTTCCTTGTTTTACTGCCATTTGATCCCTTTACTTTTAATTTTTTCATGTTGCTGCTATTTCATCCTGGTTATTTCTTCGTTTTACTGTTATATCATCCCGCTGCTTCTACTTCTTTATATTGTTATTATTTTATTCTGTCATCGCAATTTTTTCGTTTTACCGTCATTTCATCAATCACTTTTATTTTACCATGTTGCTGTTGTTTCATTTTCTCCCTTTCATTTCATCCTGTCTCTCCTTAGCCTTGGTGTTATTTCCATTTCTGTCAGCGCTCCTCCGTGTGTGCATTTGATCCGCTTTAAGTATCTGTTGAGGCTACCTTAAATTTTCCTCAAGACTTTTTCGTGAAAATCGGAAAGAAGCAAATATCGCATAATTAATTTTTTTACTATGTTGGAGTGTAAACATGAGCCTCTTAGTTGATTATACCTTTGTCGAATCATATCATCTGTACCAAATATTTCTCTTCGATCAGTGCGTTAAACTGTATTGAAGTTTATTATGGAAATGATGCATCAGATTGTGAAATAGATGCACCATTTGGCATAGTATGCGCTGCAATAAAATTCTTATGGAATTGATTAGTAACGACATATGTTCAGTGCATTAAAAACCATTACAGAAGAACCAAGTTAAAAATGCATTCGTTTCTACTAGGACGCTGTCTTCGATCGCACAGCTCTAATGAGATCTGTAATTGACCTGAGCAAGTTTGGTATTATTGGGCGAGTGGAGTGGACCGTTAGCACGGTACTGGGCCAGTACAACACCGTTACGGAGTGCAGGGGCCGCAGTATAGCGGGTGACCCGGTCCCTGCTTTAGTGCAGTAGCGGTGCTGCTGCCGCCGCTGCTGCTGACCCTCTCTGCCTCAGCATCTCCCAGCCCTCGATGCCATCAGCACGTGGCCTGCATCGAGCCCAGTCCCCACTCGGCCTTATTTTCATGTTGCTGTCCCCCTTTATTTTTAGTCGCTACTAAAATGCCCTATTTCAATGCGAAGGTCTTGGTGTTAAAGGATTTCTTGCGTCGACGCTGTTTGGTCAGTCTTGTCTACGTTATTATTTTAATGTAAGAAGCTCCTGCCTGTCCGATGTTACTGGTCTCCCTTATTTCTGTCGCTGCGGAAGTGCCCTAGTTCAGCGGGAAAGTTTTCGTGTTAAGGCGCTTCCTGCAGCCACGCTGTTGGGCTAGGGTAAGATGGCTCCCGGTGCCTCGCGCCCAAGGAAATGTGCGCATTTGAGTCGTCTGAAATGTGCTCATTTGAGTCGTCTGAAATGTGCTCATTTGAGTCGTCTGAAATGTGCGCATTTGAGTCGTCTGAAATGTGCGCATTTGAGTCGTCTGAAATACGGTTTCATCTGTGGAAAGCTTCGAGTCACATGTCCAATTTCAGTTCTTCGTTGCTCAGCTTTTGGCTTTTGTTTGTCACGATGGTGTCGAGCGATCAAGCCTTCTCATGAAAACAATTTGACGAGATACGTTACTTCATTTTGTTGTACGTATCTGTCTAGACTCGACGGTTAAACTTCGTTTATTCATAACCTTTCAGGGAACAACCCCGTGACTTCTATTAATTTTACCCTTTCACTTCATTAATTTGGTTTAATGCTAAACGAAAACGATCCTCAGTTAATTCTGACGCATGGACTATTATTTTAAAGAGCTGTATCGGGTTCAATGCGAAGCACAGTTGAAGCTTACGCTCAGTGCGTAGAAGGTGTGTGTCAACGATGGGACCTACAGCTTGGGATTGACACAGTTGTCCGAGGGAAGTATGTGCATGATCAGATTGAGCACACTGTCGTTTTTATCCCGAATCTATTCATTCTACCATTTCAGAGTCCCTCGACTTCATCCCGAATCTATTCATTCTACCATTTCAGAGTCATTCGACTTTATCCCGAATCCATTCATTCTACCATTTCGGAGTCATTCGACTTTATCCCGAATCCATTCATTCTACCATTTCAGAGTCCCTCGACTTCATCCCGAATCCACTCATTCTACCATTTCAGAGTCCCTCGACTTCATCCCGAATCCATCCATTCTGCCATTTCAGAGTCCCTCTACTTTACATGTCTCCCTGCGACGACCATTTCGCACCCCCGTGTGCCGAGGTCAGGAGGCGGTAATTATCTGCCCGAGTACTCACTCGACTCGCGGTGCTCTACTTTCTTGGGAGATTTTTTAGCGCAGTCTACTTACGGAGAGCCACACCTCGATCTGTGCTATACCCTCGGGGCAGCGTCTAAAATAGCCATATTCGCGTGACAGCCCGCCTGCGGACCCTGGGTGAGCTACTACAGCTCGTGTTCCTTTTTCTGGGTGGCCACAGCCGCAACGGGACGGGTGACAAAGGCATTGGCATCTCGCCTTTGTACGGGGTGACGCCAGAAGTAATTAATTGAAGGATTAGCACAAATTTCAGGTATCTGGGCTACGAAAAGGGAAGGAAGATCTCTCCAAAGGAGTTGCTATTTATTTCTTATTTCGTATCAGAGATATTTCAATATGTGACATTTTTTCACAACGTAAATACCTCAAATACGATACGAACTTGTTACCAGTTTTATCTACTTGTATCTTTGTATCCTTGCGGAAGGTGAGTTTCCTAGTCTCCGTGCCCTGTGCCAGTTTATGATCTCGAACGTAGCAAAATTGCTTATAATTCTTGCCAGCCAATGGTTGACTGGGCCAATCAGAGTCGTGAGTCGTACCGCAGTGTGTGCAAATTAGGGCGCATTAAAAATGTAAAATTAAACGGTTGTCCAAATTGGATCATTTGTGTACTTCCCTATTATTTCTCTAAACAGTTGATGAGTAATTAACCTACAGTTTTGCATGAAAAAGGAAATGAACTGCATGGTATTCAACAATTCTTTAATATCTGTTGGTTTCATTTCCGACGTTCATCCTGTTTTATTTCGTAGAGGCTTGCTTTTGTGCCATTTTCGAATGCACTTGTTCATTTGTGGAGGTGCCTTATGCGTTGTCGACTCAAAAACTCGAGTTTCGATGCGCTGTTGTTGGTTCGTGATGTATGGAGCAAAAGAGTGTTGCCACATCGTGATTGATCTTGAAGGATTTATTAAGTATCGTAAAATCATATTTATGAAATATGTACCATTAAAGCAAGTAAACAGCACCAACACCGTTCGATCTAAATTTTATAAACAAATGATGCGGTTTTAAATAAGCACAAAATGAACGATTAAGGTACGATAACGTTTTGTGCGACACCTCGTGTGTTTAATTAAGCGTTATCTGTCTCCTGTCCCACTGCTATCGCTCTCGTGAGCGAGGCCGGTGTTCCGTGTAACGCCCTCCCAAGCGTGCGTCATGGAAAATTTCTTCCAGATGAGGGGCTTTTCTGCGAAAGGGGTTGTATCATTTGTGAAATAGATTACGTTGCCGTGAATCTCCGCATGTGACCCTCTGGTTTTATGAATACCACTACCAGAGAGTGAGTGCAAAATCTCTGCTATAACGTGTCGTTCTGTTTAGACAGATCGTCGTCCTTATTTTGTTTTTTACGGGATTATTGTCCCAGAACTTTGGTGGTGCTTTGATTTCATATTTGTGGCAATCTTCATCGCTTGTAATGATCGCATGACAGCACTCAAGACATAAATGGAAAATGGTATTGTGGTCTGATGTTATTTGGCCATACATCAACAGAGAGTGAGAATCGAAGGCAATTCCAGCACGTGTAACTACAGCTTAATTAGGGAGCAAGATGGCGACAAAGAGTTCCACGATGCGCTCAAGAGTATCACAATGCGTTAAGTTCTCAATTGATGTAAAAGCAGTGTTGTCGGGATTGTTGCCGAGTGGATTGAATTAATAACACTGGAGAATATGAAAGGAATGATTTAGTTTGTGGGAGAGAGTGCGAGATGTCGGCCGACCGATTGAGGTCGGGCCCTGCGATCTGGTGTGGCCTGCCGTTCGAGGCGTTAGGGAGGGAGAGAGTGTGGCAGGCGCCGTAGCTTGGTTGGTGCTAAGGATTACATCCTCCCAAAATGAGGGTACTCCTCGCTTGGTGCGTAATGCATGAACGGGAAACATGGCAACTGTACGGCACGAGCTCCACCTTTAACATCCAAATTATTTTATCAACAATTTCGAAATGCGGCCTGATTGCAAAATGCTGTAAAACTGCTGATCGCGTGCTTTCGAACGTTTTAATGAAGAACGGTGGACGCTGTAGGGTTCAGAATGAAGAATTGTCAAAGGGTATTTACTCGTATACTCTTAATTAATCATGAAACTTAAATTATACCAAACTTGGGCGTCAATTCCGGGTCACATCTACGAGAGGACGTTTTGGCTCTGAGGGGCTGCTGGTGTTCATGTGATGGCCGGGGATTTATTTTTAATGAATCGGGTTAAGGCGACCAGGAGCGAAAAGAAGGGACCATTTAGCATGGACTGTAAGGAACGTGGAATCCATGCGCAGGTGTGTTCTCGCACAGGATTCTCTACGCATAGGAACGGCAAGTTACGAAGGAAGAGAACGAAAGGCTAAAGAAGATTCAGCGGAGAAGGCATGAAAATAAAAATAAATGGGAACGAAAGACAGAACTCCTAAAGGCCTATCTATTACTGGGCAGCATTTGATGGACTAACCTAACCCTATTGCCTACCCAATGCCGCCAGAGGGGTGATGGCCAATGAGCTGCCCCACTTACAGAATTTGGCACACTCGATATAATTACATTAACATGTGCCCCGTGTTCCTTGAAACAAAAATGCAGCCCACCGACGGAAATAATGTCCAACTGCTTTGACATGTTTTACAGTAAATGCCCCTTAATGTGAGTTCAAAAAATATACATAATTTGAAAGGGCTTGTCAACTGGAAAATAATTCATGAAATAAGGGCTAAGGAACCTGATACGCGCGATGTGGAGCCGCCTAATTTCACTTGGATGAAGCCACGAGCTTTGAAATTGTGACTCCTGGCTCGATTTCACGTTCAAATTTTTCTCGTAATTAATTGAAATGTTCAAAAGCTAAAGATTTTCAACATTTGCTAACAACTGTGAGTAATGTGACAGTAATGTGACACAACTCCTTACGTCTGTCCAATCGTTTCAGTTTTGGGGTGGGGGCAATTACAACAATTTTTTTGCCCGAGCAGAAAACCGAAGCCGGTAAATTTTTCTCGGACACCACATCCGCGCCTGATACTGCAGTGAGAAGCGAGGAAATTTTCTGCCTGGTCCTAGTGCTTTATTTCACCGGATGTGCTAGCGATCGGAAGACCAGATCGATACCTGGGCGCTGCATGAGTAAGGAGCGATGTCCCTGAGGTTGTCCTCTACCTAGCAACAATGCGTGGGCGTCCTTGGGTGGTCCTTCCTTCCTAGGGTGCTGGGGGTGAGGGGAGATCTTGCTCATCACGCCCTATCGGCTGCATGGCACTTACCAAATCGTCTGCCTTATTTTTTATGCATTCGCACGTCAGATGCTAGAGTTCCGGTCCGACGCTTTGTTAGGTCGTTCTTATGTTGTATTTGTCGAGAGTAGGGGTTGGACCGCGGCGTAGGGACTCGAATTGTTTTCTGGGCTTCTTTTCGTACAGAGATGCTGAGGAATGATCATTTTTTGGTGATTTTCGTAGCAGAAATGTGTAGAAAAGACGAATGAAACGATGCGTGAAAGGTACACTGGCAGCTAAAACGAAATCAATACTTTTTTAGCTTTAGTTTCTAGCATTAGTTAGTACTACTAGTGACAGCCTCTGTATCTGCACAGTTTTGTGCTTGTCTCACGTTCCAGTAAGTACCAGTATCTGATTTTAGTCCAGTCAAGACGAGTATTTGCCTTGAATAAAAAAAAAACATTTCTCCTCTTTCCTTCATACCGTCAGTTGTGCCATCGTTCGTGTATCCTATAAAAGTAGCTCAAATACTACCTTTTGGAGATATCCATGTAGGTTGAAGGAAAGATACTGTTGAAACAAGTGCTGCTGTTTCCATAAAAAAACATATGTTTGACACTTAAACGAGTCCCGTTTCGTAAAATAACATCATCTCTTGACCACGTCCTATTGACAGCATTCACTGATGCAATTTTACGAAACTGGGCTGGTCTGAGTGTCCAATACAAGTCTTTGATCACAGCTCTTGGCGACCTTGGTTTGCCGAACATTTCGGTAGCAGCAGTTTTGTTGCTAAAATAGGATAGTGGGGGTGAAATTCGTTTAGATGTGTAAATGATTCATCTTCGTCTCGGATTCGAGACTTTCTACAGACATCTTGCTATGACTTATGCCAATTTTACTTTCATCTTTTTTGGAACTGTAATTTAACAATGCGCATTAATCCCATGAAAACATAAACATGATATTATTTATGCACTAAATCCATATTTTGCAAATCTGGATTACGACTGAGCGATGTTCTTGGAGGTTCGTGTAAGGGGAACGATGGCCGCATATTGTGTGACCTTAACAGTATTATAAAGTGTAATGGGCTTAGCTGTTGAATGAACGGCATCTGGACACTACTGACCTTTGCAGAAGCATTCTTCCGTCAACATTTATATCAATACACAGCATTCCACGAGTGGAACGAGGGAATTAATACAGTTTAGTTCTAAATTCTTTTAGTTTCGTGTAAAACAGATGAATGTGCATACGAGAGCGTGCAATATGAACAACTGTTTAAACTAATATTTTTCAATGTTAGAAATAAGTTTGTCTTCGTTCGGTCTGTTAAACCGAACATCACAGCTAGGGTCGCATCTAATGCAGCAATTCGGTGCTAAGACGTTCGCTGCCGCGGGGCTGTTCGTTATTTTGGCGTGTGCAGCGCGTGCGATGCCGGCGGGTCACGCGGCCGCCGACGTCCAAATTATTTTGCGATGAGGCTGCTTTTGTGCGAAACTAGCTGCGGCCTTGCGTGTATGTGTACTATAACACTGCATTTAGTTCTTATGAAATGAAAAACTGGCAGCGTCGTATGGAACGAGACTGGAATGTCCTTTTGATCGATTAAGGGAGAGACGACCAAAAATACAGTTGAACCTCTCATCGACGTACTCCACGTATTAAAGGATATCGGATGCGACAGGTAATATTTGCTACTGTGCATATTCTTTTTGCCAGAATGTCTGGTGCGAGAATGCGGAATTGCCTCTTGGAGGATACTAGCGTCTATGAATTAGCTCTCCCTGCAATTACTCCCCCAATGAGATTTTATACGACGTAGTAATAACAATGCACCAATTCTAGCGTACATTTCCAGGCCGAGGGAAGTAAACGAGAGGTGCTGAGCTTTATTCTCGAGGGTCGTAGGCCGCCGTCGTAGCGCTGCACAACTCCGTCATTGTGCGGAAGTGAGATGTGGGACGAGGTGAACTCTCCCTCACTGCACACAGAGGGTCACACTTGCACGCCTCATGATAAAACTCGACTTTTGCTGTTCCTGCTGGCCTCCGCAACTTTTCCTCAACTATTCTCGTTCTTCGCTTGTGTCACTTCTCTGTTCTTCGTGCCGAGGATTCCTTCTTCCGTCAGATCCGCGTTTTGTTCTCGAATTGCGCTCTGCATTTGTACGTCATTCCGTTCCTGCTTCATTTGTTTCTGAGTCACTTGAATTTTCGTGAGTTTTATTATAAAACTTTCATTGCTGCGCTTCGCGTCATGTTAGATGAAGAATGTCCTCCTTTCTCTTGGTTTCGTGTTGAAATCCGTGCGTATCGCATGCTTTTGTCAGAGTCTTCTTTACACTTTCTTATCAGGAAGTCTTGCCGCCTGCAGTGATTTAGCTACTCAAGTCAAAAATGTGATCAACTTTAAGTTGTCACGTAGTAACATTGGAGAATATAAAAAAAACATTTCATGACCTGCAAGCTGAGCAGTTTTCACTTGAAAAAAGTGTCTTGAGTGTGAAGCTGCGATCGTTTCACCAAAATTACGTGTTCTTAGTTTTATACACGCTCACCAGCCAGCCAATGCGTAAGTTTCTGACCGAGTAAAACTCATGATGTGCGTGTAAATAATTCAGCCCTTCACGCACGGATCTGTTGGATGATCTTTGACTTGGGACCTGTCCCCGTTCGTGGTATTTATTAATGCCGACTCTCTTGTCATTACGCACTGAGGAACAATGATTGCTGCCAAAATTAACTGGATAATTACTTGTTTACTTTCTTCTGCTAAAAGATCATGTCAATTAGCAATGGTCAATACGTATCATAGAGATAATAGTTGGTACGACCCTGTTATCGTTGACTCGTGAATTAATTTTGTTTCATGTGTCAACATGAGTTTCTCTCATCGAGTCGAAAATGCCATTGAACGTTGGACAGGTAAGTGTAAGCGAGTGTATTTACTTCGTTTTGTTCATACTGCTCAGAGGCGATAAAAAGTTCAGTTTCGTTGTATATTTTACCATAAATTAATTTTCTTGATTCTCACGACCATTCCACATTTTGCCGATCTTTCTAGCGTCGTATTGGACTGGAAACATTTCCATCGCCCTGCAACTCTGCACCTCGGCCATCTTGGACAAACGCGTAACCCGGTGCTGCAGCGACGGCCTCACCACTCCTACGCTGCATTGCGTGCTGCATTACGACTTTGGCAGCTCTCCTTAGGTCTATTTGCGGTCTTTTAAGACCGCTTACTCAAAGGTGCTTGTTTTATCACTAGCATTAGTCTCGATTGCCGTTATTATATCCGTATTTTTGATGAAGTGCGGCCAAGTACAGCCGAATAACTTTTGCCTTCAATTGTCTCGTTTCTCTGGGTGGTATCGGAGGTGTTAACTGCTACTATTATTCATTTCATTTCTAGTTAGGCCTTCTTAAAATGGCCGATTTAAATTTAAAGCCAAAAATTCACGAAGGGATGTCCCATCTCTTTCTAGCGCGTCAACGTCAATGGCTACAGTTCAGTCATGTTTAGATTATGAAGTCTCCCAATTTTGCTACGCCGTAGTAAATCTTTCCGAAATCGTTTGTCTTGATGCGAAGTTCTTGAAAATGTAAAGGTTTGTATTTATTCTATAAATAAGAAACGGGAATTTTCCCTATTACTTAGGATTTTGTTATCAGGCTTACTGTTCACTCAAGATCTGATTGTAGCGTCCGGAGTAAACTGTGGCCAGTCCTGAAAGTGTTCCAATCTCCCTGGAAAATACAACCGCTTAATTATTTAGTAGGTCATTCGTCTTATTCGATATCAGTTCTCCCTTGTGTAAAATCAAACGATGAGAATGGGCCTGTCTAGTCCGTCGCACCGTGTACCTTTTGCGGTCACATCGTGCAATGGTGGGTCCCTTTTGCCTTTAATTTAAAATCAGCTTTATTTAACCATTCTCTTTTAGTTATTTCTCTCTGTTGTTGGCTGCCCTAATGACTACATTCCGCTTCATATTCACCTTCTGTTCGTATTGTTCTTATAAATTTTTTATTCTTTCAGAGTGTCAGCAACTGGGTGTGCCAAAACTCCTGCCATTTGAAATTTTCATCGTTGTGTTACAGGTTCATCGGAATTTGTTTCCTGGGGTGAAAGAAACTGTTGAAAAATTCGTAAGTAGTGTTGATTTCTCTCGTCAAATTGTAAGAATGACTTTTGGTGCTGACGCTGCCCGTAAATGTCATTTGCTCTCTCTTCCTTTACCATTGGAATTAATAGGTGGCTAGTGTCAAGGCAGTAGCTCGTATTAGCTGTGAGCGTACTGAGAGAGTGAGGGGGGAGAGAGAGAGAGCGACCTCTATCGCTCCTGCAAATGGTGCCAGGGCTCCAACATCTCCCTTACTTCCCTATCCCCCGCACACCAACTCTCTCTCTGTTTCTCTTGGTTATGGATATCATCCGTTGACATCATTCCGCCACTCGTCCAATTTTTGCGCGCTTCCTTATTCTAGTCTTCAATCATTCCCGTACTTTGTTCAGTTTGCTGGTGTTCTGCATCATTGATAATTGTCCTCAATGCGAAGTCCATCACAGATGCTGCTGTTCGATGTAGAAGGTAGCTGCTAACCTTATTCTGAGCACGAACTTTCTGCTCTGTAGTACTTTTGGGCTTCGCGTGTCTGAATTTCCAAAAATATTGGCTTTTCATCGGACTTCAATTTTATCACGTGAATAATGCTGTTCATTTTGTTTTGCTTCCCACTTTGATCTGTTCATGTATCTGACGTGAACCATTTCTCTGAGTGCCATTTCTCCAGTGGAGAAATGACACTCAGTTAGATAATAGGCCTATTGATTCCGCCCTCCGTTCTTAATAATTTCTCGTTTTTCTCGAGTGAGGGACTGGCGAAACGAGATCGCCTAAATGTCCTTATTTTGACACTCGGTCATTTAGTGTCATGTGATCCCGGGACCGCTGAGCTGTAGAGTGGATACGGATCAGCCAGGATCTCATTCTTCCCATTGTAAAATGTTCTTAGTGATGTTCTCGGGTACGCCGTCCAAAGAGACTCTCTGACGCGTTGCTGCTTTACAATGGCTTGTATGTCATCAGACTAAGGTCATCATCACAAATCCTCTTGCAGTTCAAGAGAATAAGGTCGTACTTGCTGCTCACTCTGTGGTTTGGTCGCTGGATCACACCTGATTTCACTTACACTGTGACGAAGATTGATTCGCCAGAACGTGGGTCCATCACTTCGATTTAAATAAGTGCGCCCGAGTGCATAGCTACCGAACGGTGCTTGCAGTCATGTCGAAACTCAGCTTGATTCCATTGCAGGTGTGCAAATTTCTCGCGAAACTTCTCACTGGAACATTTCTTTCGAGTGAAATTGCTCAATTTGACAGCCTTGCAAAACATGTTCATCGTGGAAGAATAGGCGCCGAAATTGTTGTCGAAGAAAACTTGGCAATGTCTCGTTTTTCGTCTTTTTGAGGATTTCACGTTTTACTCAATTTCGCCAAAAAATTCAAGGAAAAATGTCCAGCTTTAGTATTGAGAAAATTTTTTAGTCGTGAAATTGATGCACACCAAGGCTTTGTTTGTTCAAGACTTACAGGAGGTGCTGAAAATGCGCAGTTTGAATTTCATCTTAAAAGTCAGATGTGAATATTTGCGCATTGCATCGCTCTTAGAGTTTTGCGGCAAAATAGAATTTCAAATAAAATTTGTTCGAATGTTTCTTGTTATTCGAAATGGATTTCGTGACCTAATTGCAATTTTCGCCGCTAATATTTATTTATTCTTCGTAGGTTGGAGAATTTTTTATAGTGAAAGAAACGCTTCCAGTTGAATTTGAACTTCTCCGCGTGACTTTTCATCATGTTCGTGCTACGCAACTGCTCATCAGTCCACTTTTTACTTCCGGTTATAACTTTCTAAATAGCATTGTTTTGTTCTAACGTTTGATCTTTCCGACTCTTTCCTGTACCTGAGCGTTAAGATCATTTCATCATGTGTTGGGCACCGCAGCGTCGACTTCCATAGCGCGTGCTTCTCTTTCTTAGCATGCTTGTGCTGGTGTTCTTGGCGCTCTAGAGTCATCTCACGTCGCACCTCGAACTATTCCTACGGCAGGTCAAGCTTTCGCTGTTTTCGTTACTCCGTGGTTTCATTTCACTGTTGACATCGTGCGTCCCTGCCGCGCACGCTTTGCTTATTTCATTGCACGTCATGCTCGTGCGTGCTAATTGGCGAGCGCACGTCATGTGCTTGCGTGCTGATTTTCTACACATGTGTTCATTTTCGAGGTACGTCATGCGGCAAATTTCTTGCCATTTTGCGGAGCTCGTGGAACTGAGGAAGCGGCGATGTTGTGTAGCTCTCCTTGTGTCTCTCTTCTCTTCGATGCTGGCCGCTCAAGGTGAAGGTTCCTCTCTTAATTCTGGAGAGCTCTAGGCTTTTGATATACCTGAGTCCTCAAGCTGCCATATCACTCGCATCACGTTGACTCAGACGAGGGATATTTCATATCCAGTGCTCTGCTGCTCTCTAGCAGGCGTACACTAATTCCTTCATTTCCGTGACTTCTTCCTGCTGCTTTGACTGTGCAAGCAAATGCAGTACAAGGTTATTTTATAAATTTTGAAGCGATTTCCGTCAAGAATTCTGTATGTTTTAGATTTTCTTGATTTATTTGGGGTATAGATACAGAATCTGTGGTTTATCCCAGAAGATTATTGCATAACCAAATTATAATTGGTTACATTTCGTTTTCTGGCATTGTCCCGCCGCGTTATCGGGATGTTGATCTGATCACTGTCAACAGAAGGCTTTATGTGTATGTTGAAAACGCATTGACGTATCGTCTGATCTTGTGAATAGAGGTAACGCGCTGTTTAGCGATATTTTTCTCTCGCATATGTATTGACCTTTCATTCCTCTTGCTAAATTCTTTTGTAGAGTTGGAGTATATAATAGTGTTCTATATCTTATTGATTTGCTTTTCAACTAGTAAAACTGTATTTTCTTTATTGAAATTTTGTGGAAAAATGCCCGGTCTAACTTTTTGCGGAGCATCTATGATAATCTACAGTTTCGGCCACCCAAGCGGTGACATCGTTGCTTGCGAGTTGGCTATCGACGGAGTAGTGATGGAGTTGTTTGTGTGGAATGCCAGACTCCCTTCGTGTTCGCTCTTCAACGTTTGAACGTACTTTGAAAACATTTATCAGTTCATAAAAACTGTTCCTATCTTCAACTTTATAACCATAATCATGTCGAATTAGCTTCGTTATTTTTCATTGAAGAAAATTGTTAATACTCGTATATATCATTCAGGGCTATCCGTACCTACCCTCAGTGTAGGCACGGCACGTGCGTGTTGGTATCTCGACTGGACACGAGGTATCTCGACTGGACACGAGGTATCTCAACTGGACACGAGGTATCTCGACTGGACACGAGGTATCTCGACTGGACACGAGGAACCTCGACTGGACGTCAGTTTGGAGTAAGTTGCATGGCGAGAGCGACGTTCAGAGCAGGTACCACAAGTCGAGGGCCGTACGGCACCTCGTGCAGTCGCCACGCCGAGCACCATGCGATGTAGGCCTTCTATCCTCGGAGAAAGTGGAATTTCTTCCAGAGTAAGGAACTTTCATCCCAAATAAGCGCCGTTGGAAATTAGATCCAACTCCTCGAAGTCGGTTTTTCTGTCGCTATGTGCACTTTGGAATCCCGTTTTTTTTAGAGAATGTTATTTGATACACGTGCACAATCGGCTATGGCGTTTATTGTACAATTCAGGGTTCAGGTCTCTCGTGTACGCCGGATTTTACAATGGGCGCTCGTGAGGCACATTTCCGTGAGCTGTAAATGAGGATAGTTTCGGAGCGCGGTGTGTCTGTCCGTCTTCAAATTGTTAGCTTTAGGTTGAAGTGAGGTGCACTTGGTGCACGCTTCTTTTAAAGGCTTCAAATCATCTCGCTTACTACAGCAACTTGAAGGCGGTAATGCTATGATCGGTATGGATAATATATTATTTCCGATATACTTGTAAAGGAACTGCTTATATCCATACACAGAGTGTTGGTTGTACTCAACGCTAGTGTACAATTCAGTGAAGTCGTTTATTATGTTTCAAAATAGCTCGTTATCTGCGTGGGTACAACGGCGACCACACATTTCTCGCTGGCAAAAACTCGTCGATGCTTGAGTATCGAGAGGTTCATGCGTGCTTCATTAGATTGAACGTCGCATGCGAGGCTCTTGCATCATTGTTTCATGTGGTAGTTTAAAACTTGCTATTTATTTATACGTGCAAATTTGTACTCGCGTACCTACTGACTATTCCAAAGTATGCGTACTTACATGTGACGCACGCGGAAAGTTATCTGCATGATTCTGCTGCCATGGCTACGATGACTTGAACAGACAGTGAACTTATGCAGGAGTGTTCGAACAAAATAATTGCTATCGTGTCAGGTGGCTGCGGCAGGAGGAATACGTTACTGACCCGCACATGCAATGTTATTCGTACGAAACACGCGTTGACTACAGGGCAGAGGGAACAACATGGTTGTCTCTGTAAGGAGGCCAGTGGCAGTTAACCTGGAAAATCTGAGGCCTGGAAACGGGGTCACGCTCTTTTCCTTTAACTTCCTCTGTTTTTATTTGGAGGGCAGTGGTGTTGCGTGTGCTCTGTGCTTCTGCGGCAAACTGACATTAGCTTCGCTTCTGTGGGTGCGCTTGGTGACAGTGTCGTCGCTTTCTCTTGATCGCATTAGCTTTGGAAGAGAGGATGTGCTTTGTTTGTGATCCAGTTACCTCGTGAGTGCTCGTCCAAATTTCTACTGCTCGCCAGCTCGCTCGCTCGCTCGCTGTGAAAGCGATTGAATACGAAATGCGTTTTGTCCTACATAGCTGACTCGTTCGATAAGAAGCTCCTTACTCAGCAGCTGCGTGCCGTGTTGCGATTTTGCGTATGAAGTAGGTTGGGTTGTAGCGTTTGATCTTGTCGAACAACTTCAATCTTGTGAATTTTTTGCACCGTTTTTGAAGTATCGCAAACTGACTGATAAAGGAGAAAAGTTTTCGCGGCTGTGAAGAATAATTTCAGTGTTCGAAACTCAACGCGGTAATTTTGAATTTCTTACAGCACTCTCGTAAATTTTGGTTCTGTAAATATTTGTACGTGTACAAATGTACACGTAGAATGTGTTCAAATGTACTTATTGAATGTGCACATTGTACTATGAATGTTCAAATCGTCTTCCTCCGTGTGGCCTGAAGTGCCGCGCACCTATGAGCTCGACACCTTATTCTAGTGTCGAGCACAACTGCAGTTCGAGATCTTTGACCCCGCAATGGAACCAAACTTAACTTCTGCTGATGAGTCCTATGTAGTTAAAGAGGGGAAATTAGACCAAAATGTGGCCTCATTTTACAAGGCCCCGGAACAAAGCTCCATTCCATTGTTTCGTTGTTTTTCTTTCCGGTCTCCGATCGGCCGCAAGAAATACTCTGTTGTTGTCCTGGGGTGGAGTTTTAGCGTGGCTTTTGTGTAGACGAATATTCAATGCCAAAGTGGCTCCTTCCGTAATCGCTGTGTGTAAACGAGGCACTGGAAGAGCTTTGATGATCAGGTTCTCTCTGAAAAGACTTCAGTAGATAGAGACGTCCGTTTGTTTTGAAAGTTTCTCTTCCATTCGGTGAATTTCCGAGCCGAGTCAGATTATTTCTTTTCTCCCATCCATTTCTGATCAAGTTTCTGCCGCGATATCTCGTGAATTTATCTTAGCTCATTTTTGTTTGCGATGAAATGAGCACAGCTCTTCCCAGTGATCCCTGTGCATGAAAGTTACTCTTCTCGAGTTCCATTTTGTATTTATACTTAAGAGTTTCAAACTTGAACACCCGTTCTTTCCTGCTTCAATAACTTTTTTGTCGCGCCGTACTTGTACCCTCTTTGGGCATATGCCTTCACAGGGAACGTCATGCATCTTTTCATCCGACTGAGAACAACTGACGTGATGGTGTGAGAATTGTTTCGGTTTTTAGTCTCGCTGTGTCCTGTTCGAGTTGATGATTTGCATGCACTGTACGGGTTCTCACTTGTATATTCCCTCCAACAAATCAACCATTTGCGCGTCAATTTTCTTATTCTGAAATTCCCGTTTTCATTTGATACCGAATAACATAGTACTCTAATTGGGAGACCTTGTTTAATGCTTCATCAAAAGTTTTGGTGGACATTTGACTGTAGGTAGTTCTTCGGTACAGGACTATAGGCGATGAAGCTTGTGACTGGGGGTTCGAGGGAGGGCAGTTCCTAATGCAATCGTGAACATCGAAAGAATATTCCCCTGTTGCCCTACGTTGATGGGAATTGTGTCGCGGATCTGTTGGGATTTAGTGTTCACCAGGGCTGGACAAGACTCCTAACAGGAAGCGTTTGTGTGTTGAATTTTGGAGTCATGTGTGTCACGTCCTTGTTTTTTCTAAATGTGTTTCACAAATTTTGAGGATGGAGGCGCTCCGCACCACTTGCATTCTGGGCAGGCATGTCCGATGTTTCATCTGTCCATCGATTCTTCTATTTTTCACCTCGTGGAGATGCGGCTTGTTCATTTTATAAGACTTTCACACGTGTGTTTGTACTTAGGTTAGATCCGGCATGTGCGTATCGTAATAATTTCCAACATTTTATCCCGTTGTGAAGTAATCCGTATTGCTGGAGCAATTTATTCCTACACACGGATATTTGATGCCAACCTACAGTCACTGAATTTGTGAATTTTCTTGTGAAGTTCCTTATTTTTCTGGAGAATGAGTGATTAGAGAAGCAGGCAGCTCTGGGTCAGGGCTCCTAGCTTATTATTGAAGAGAACGAAACGCGGCTTCTGCCGCCGTATATCTGTGGGCCGCCGTGTTTTATTCAAGCTCCTGCTTGAATGAATTCGAGTGAGGCCGGTCGCATTCGTAATTCCGAGGTCGATGCTTTATCCCTCCGAGGAAGAGAGTGTCCGTATTTCCGGAGGGTGAGGGACGAGGGGGCCGCGCTTTCCCTCTTCGCTCTCGCCCAGGAAGGAGAGAGGTGGGGGGGAGGAGGAGGGAACAATGCGAGGGATGAAAGAGGGGGGAGGGAATGGGGCGAGATGACCTCTATCAGCAGTGGAGATAAGGTCGCGCTCTTTCGCGCACAGTGTGTACGCTAGTTGGCGCACATGTATGCACACTGGCGCACACGTACACGAGCTGGCGTATCCCCTACGCTGCGGGATATTACATTTCGCCCTCTGTCTGATGTACTCCGTAACTGGTACGTCCGTGTATGTACTTATTTAGCTACGTACGTTTATTGAGGTTGAGGCAAAGTACATTGGTGTCACGTCTGTCCCGCTCTTTCAGGCTCTCTACATGTCACTCTTGAGCCTCCTTTTGACGTATGCACTCCGCTGGAGTGCGCTCCTAGATATAGTCATGACGGCGTGCATTAATTTAGTAGAGAATGTGATACATTTGGACGGAGCCCTCGCACGGTGCTGTCTCGCTGTTATCTGACAGCAACAATCGAGTTCCATACGATGGTACGGCCTGCACCGCACCTGTGACGACATGCTCACTTGGGTCGTTCACTTCTCTCACCTGCGGACCTAACGTTTTCTGGTCGTCACCATCTTCGCACTTGTTTAGTTTCACAGCGATTAGTGAAGGTAATTGTTTCTCTAGCTAGATTTTTATTTTGATGTCTCATTTATACGTAAGTTTGAAATTTCAAGAATTAAAAATTCTTCATAACGTTTCATGATGTTCAAAATTTTGTCGCTAGCTTTACTGTTTGTATCTTTGATGTTGGGGGCGTCAATATTCTATTATTAAGGGATTTTACGGTCTATGCTGTGATCCTACACGTTTCAGCTCACAGGTTAAATCCTATTTCATGCAAGGTTTAGATGAAATACCGTATCCCTGCTAGTTTGATTTTGCTGTTGCCCAAGAAGAAATTTAGCTGGCTCATTTAAATATAGATTGCACGAGGCCACGTCAGAGAATGATAGACAAGGCAACGCTTTCTCGTGAGTCATGCTTTAGGTCTTATTAACGTGCCTGAAAGTACGCGAATAGTCGTCAATATTACCCATTCTCGCCCAGTATTTTAAACTAATAACAAAAAATCTAGCTTGAGGTAATTAGTTGTTGTCTAGGTATTGCAAAGAACATAATTCGACGATAGCTTTTCTTGCCATGCGCATGCAGGAACCAAAAGTTTCATTTCGATAATTTTAAGCGGTATTTTAATATGAGCTTATAACTTTGGACATAGAGTGGAGATGAGCAAACAAAGTGGGTCTGCGCACAAGGAACTCGTACTGTTTGTCATAGGTATTTTAGGCTTCATTTGCAGTGTGGTTACAGCGTCATCTTGCAGAACAATAAACACTAAACTCTTCCAGTGACGCATTACCTGTATTTCGAGTTATGCGAATGCTTCCCAGCACTCACCAACTATATCGTACTTTATATACATGATCGAACAAAATAAATAAAAATCCCTTGGAATGTAGAAAAGGTTGCGGAGAGAGAGAGTGAGAGAGAGAGAGGCAGACGTCCCAGCTGAGTGGGCTGGGGTCGCCAGGGCGTCCTCGCGCAGCGGCGGGTCAGGGATCGAAGCCCCGTGTGTGTGTGTGCCTGTCGTACGCTTTCCTTGGCTGCTGCTGCTGGTGACCACATTTGTTGCTCTTGGTGCTGCTGCTGTGTTGTTTTTTGTTCTGCTCTGAAGTTCTTCCTGTAGTGTGGTTCTCACGGCATTGGAATTTGTAATGATGGTCTTGCTGAAGGGTAGTTCGGAAATTACGATGCTGAGCTGTGCGCAACGAGTTAGGGTACACTACGAGGGAAGTTCCAGCGAGAAGGTACTTGACCGGCCCTGGTCCGCTTGCATGGCCCGCATCGGGGCTGGTACAGTTGCGCGTAGGTGGATGAATTAGGTTCGCACTTGGTCAAATTTCTCTGAGCTGCTGCTATTGTTGACGCAAGTGTCACTTCCATAGCTCAGTGTATGGCCCCATTGCCTAGTTTCACAGTCTGGCCGTGTGTTAGAGGGAAATCAATGCCCCCGATGTTAGGCTTTGTGTAAATGCCTCGCGAGTAAATACATGCGTCCACTTGTATCGCTTGTTTGGCGATGTTATTTTTTTATGTTGGTTCGGTGCCTCTAGCGCCTGACGCTTCTTGTTCTTCAGTTCTTTTCAAATACGCGGTATTTTCTGTCCGAATTATAGATTTAGCTAGTGAAGTATTTTAATTACTTCGTTTTGTTCTTTTCGTGATGATTCTAGCGGTGTAGCTTTTTAGTTTTCTCGTGTCTTAGTAATTTACTTCCTAGACCACAAATTTTAATATACCCCTTGATTATTTTTATCTCTTATGTTAATGTTCAAATGTTAGGACCATAATCGAGACCTTCGTTATTACGCGATGCGTTCGCTAGGCTCCATTTACTTTAGGATGCATTGTTATCTCTGCCGCACGTAGCATGTTGCAACATCCTGGACTCGCGTAGAGGCCACCAGCCTGTTGTCCCTGGCGTTGTTCTTGTTTTCACGGTTTTCTGAATTTTGACGCCGGTCCTGCTTGAGGTAATCTTCATAGGCACAGCTGTACAGTTCTGCTTTCATATTCGAGACAACGCTTGAACTCCGGATAACTTGGATGCTGTTTACGAGAACTCGATCCGTTCTCACACGCCGGGCTTTTCAATGTAAAAGATCCACGAAGTGTGGATACCTTGACCCTTTACTGACCGAATTGTGTTGGCGACAAGGCTGCATTAGGCCTTGTAGGAAAAGTAGATGCAGCCTTATGAATATATACATGTAAGGCCGCGTTTAAATTTTCAATGAACACGCGTAACATCCTTATGAAAATGAATTTTGAAATTCATATAAACGGTAAAGGGTTAAACCCTGTACAATTTGCATGATATTGGCTCGAATTCAATCAATCAGGTCTTGCGGGATGGACTTCTCAACTTTAGAGTGAGAAGTATTGACGCTGTGTGAATACCTCAATCCCACGATAACACACGCGAAGCTTCATTGTTCTGGCGCCTGAGTGCCGCGCTCCCCTGCACGCCAACGCATGAAGACTTGCGCTCTTGGTCGCCCAGCCTGACTAGAGACCTGGCCACCTCTCCGTTATTGTGGCTCGCGTGAAATGTAGTAACTGCCATTGTGGCCTCATCCTTCTTTTTCTTCTCGTGCAGGAAGTTTTGTTCCCTCTGGCTTCTCTATTCAAATTGCGCAGTCGTTTAATATGAGCTCTTAGCGTTTTTAATGTGTGGAGTTTCTCGTGAGTTTAGTTTCATTTTAGCGGTGCCGTAGTGTGTGTGTGTGTGTAGCACGTTGTGCTGTGATTTCTTCGAGGAAGAGCAAGGGATAACCTTCATTTGAGCAGCCTCGATTGGCGAGGTTCTAACTGGCGCGTGGTCAGTTTCCGCCCGTCGCTCTCGTTGTCTGAATGGAAATTTGATTTTTAGATGGGAGTTAATTTCGCTATTGTTAGCGTTTTAATGTATTACTATGTGTTTAAATATTATGTATCCTAATTTTTTTGCATGAATTTCACACTAACATTAAGCATACCAAAACTGGTACAGAGTTAAATTTGATTGATGTAAAACTTTATTAAACTGAATTCTTTTAGAGATTTCGCGTGTCTCCAACGAGCGATTTTGCCGATCTTTCTAGTTCACATCGCAGTAGGAGTTAAAATGAGATGCATCGCACCACTTGTGTTCTACGAGTGGATATTGTGAGATGTGCCCTGTCAGACGCGACCGTACGTTCGTTCACAGGTGACCTTCGCTACAGCGTTTGTAGTGTGGGGATCATATCTCTTTTGTGCATGATGGGCTAAATGTTGATTGCTTACTGACGTGATCGTGTCACTCGGCAGTCAGCGGTGCCCTTCTGTGTCACTTTTATCAGTGAAGGTCGTTGATGAATTCCTACTGGTACACAATAGGGTAGTGCAAGAACGGGGGAATTTTTAGGTTTCGCTTTATTTTTATGCTATTTGCAGGCACAATTTTACTGAAATCTTTATTGATTTCTCTCCGTTGATCTCCTACAAATACATCTGAAACACTTTTTATCGTACATTTTTGGAACTATGCGTTTCTCCGTGTATTCGTACTAGACGTGTTTTAATCTTCGGTAGAGAATATTAATGTTATTCTTAACGATATTTCGTATGCCAAGTTTCTTGCATGAGTTGCCCCAAGCAACTGGATTTACCAGCTCCGGGTGACAGCCTCCGTGAATATGATGTACACAACTCGACTGGGTTAATTTGAGTGGTATTCGTGTGTGAAAGGCACCGTAATACAGCTGGTAGGAATAACTGCATGGTGTGAGCGTTGAGGCGGCGTATGCAGCCCTGCATGTACAGTTGGTTACCCTTGACTACTGTGAGCGCCTCTCCCGTTGGGAGGTAGAACTCCGTCTACTTCCGCACAGTGCCCTCCCCTTCTCCTTCATCCCCCCGTGCTGAGGCAGCACGAGGCCTTGTTTAGTGTTTAATGCAGTAACGAGGCATTTTGGTTCTGAGGCTTCTATTAATTCTCTACGAATAATTAGCAGCAGGATTGTGGATGCGTGCGATAGGGCTGCTCTTGACTTTTTGCATAAAACTAGCATTATATATGCGTGCAATAGGACTGCGTTTAGATTTTTACTAATGACTGGTAGCATCCCTATGACACTGAACTCATTGGTCCTCATGGTCGATAAAGAGGTTGATGCAGTATTCCATACCAGTCAGGCGAGCACTTGAGCAATTCTGATAATTTTGAACATGTCTCTGTATTGACGTTGATTCTTCAATGTCTTGAAATGCCCTGGAATAATAAGCATATTAAAGATGTCAACGCATTGCAATTTCCGAAGGACGCATCGCAGTGGCGGTTGAAGATACGAGACGACCGTGCCATACCGAGCACTATTCTCGCTCCTGCCGCGCTCTTGATCCATGTGCGATAATTTGTATAACTGAATGGAGCTCCTAATTACTTGCAGAGCCGTGATCATGTTATGGCGACCCGGTATTTCTGCATCTCCCTGACCCGATTATGTGAAGCGACGAACAGCTGTGGCGCCCCTCGCTCCCTCGTCTGGCGCATGCCAACTGATGCTCGTGGTCCGCCCAGTTGTGACAGATGTTCCACGTTGATGATGCCAGTCACTGCCTCGATGGGGAAATGGTGCGCCTTTTCCTGGTGCTCGTGTCATTCATGGAGTATTGCTAAACCCTCATTTCCCAGCTTCAAACGGTTCCCGCGTTGGCGTAGGTGTCGTCTTTTAGTTTGTCCGCATTCATGTATTTTTCCTGAACATCTTTGAAGCTCTTCAGTGAGATGAGTAGACTAAAGGGTGCCAACTATTTTACCATCATGCGAGTATATGTGAGCAGTATATCCTATCATACTATTGATTTTTTCAGATTAGATCATGTAACTGTCATAGATAGAGAAGAGGTCTGTCGTTCTTCAAGTTCAAGGGCGTTGTTCAGGTATAGAAGCACATATGTTCTGCTCTTCGCAGGCAGACGTAGTAGCGCTATGTTTATACGTTCCATATCAGCCCTAAATCGATGACCTTCTCATTGTTTGCTGTTTCATTTCATTAACTTTTTGTGAGCTTAGCCGTGACACACTTGTATGTAACTCGCTGTTTCATGTTTATTGCGTTTCAAACTGCCAAGGAGGAGTTAACCTTCCCTGGTGTGTACCTCTACAATAGGGAGCATTTTTTCGTAGGCTCAAATGTGTGCAGCTCCGATACCACTCGGCATTCTAAATTTCGTCTTGGTGTCAGAAGCTGGAAGTTCTTCATGGTCACGCGGTGAGGGAAAGGCAAATTTCTGTCTTTGTCTTGTAGCGATAAAAAAGCCATCGGTGTTCCGTGCGCGCTCAGAAATTAGCTTCACTCCAGTCGAGAACAAGATGAGTTGAGTTTTTTCCTGGCCTAGGGAAGATCTCATCTACCACCGAAACGAGTAGCTCAGGCCTGAAATGTGATCGGCGGCCTAGATTCCGAGCCGCAACCGGCAGCAAACTTCGGTTGTTCCGTGGGCGTTTCTCATTGGAAAATGTTTGTACGACTCGCTGTGTTTGTACCTCCTCCTACAGATTCGTTTTTTGGGTCAGTGTCTGTGTTAGCCTCCAGGAGTTATTTTAACGCAAAGAAAACCTGGGTGTATAAGATTTACTTAATGAAATTTTCTTGCAATGGGAATTTATGAAGACGTCGATTTATCATTGATCAATTTGTTGTTTAGCGTATGAAATGGTTAACTACGCATCAGTAAAGTCTGTGCCGGGTTACTGAATGTTAAGCGAACCTTCCTAAGGGACATCATTGATTACAAACTTTTTCAGCAAAGTTCAACGCAAGGGTTCAAACATAGTTCAATTAATCTAAGGCTACATTTCCACAGACAACCCGATGACCTTAATAATTTGACTTTTAACATTTCATTGCTCCTTTTATCATTCTGTTAACGGAGACACACGTTCATGACCATGTCTAGTTGCCAGTCAAGCATTTTTGCAGTAGTTTTCTACTTGATAATGACAAGAGAAAGTCGATTAAAATTGCCTTGATCTAAAAATGTTCTCTCGTACACCTTGTACAGCATATCAAAGATCGTTTTTCATCTTTGAGAGAGAGAGAGAGACTTGGGTGAAGTTTCGCGCGCGTACACCAAGTCATATTAGCTCAAACTTTTTGCCTGCGTCGAAACGTCAGAAGTGGATGGGGGGAAAGTACGGTAAAAGCGTGGGCGTTTTTGGTGAATCCGACGTGCTTGTTCTAGTGTCGGTATCTGGAACAGCCCGTCGCTGCTTGGATGGAGCGTTTGTCCGAACTGGAGCGAAGCAAACCGGCCCTGCAGCTTTGCAAGAAAGCTGGCGCCCAACTACCAGCGTTGCCGGAGCAGTTTTGTACGGCCCTCGATATGTGCCGTGTTGCTTCTTTAACACGTTTCCTTGCATGATGCCATTTTGCAAAGGATAGAATGACCCACCGGTGGCTCGGGTCGCAGGAAACGTGCTGATGCGCGATTTGATTTGTGTACGAGGTTTTTATGCTAGACGTACGAAGAATGTGCCCTCGAGCCAAGTGAATGTGTTCCTCATTTTCAAGACTGAATACTTCTTTTATTTAATATCCCGATGAAATGGATTCATTTTCACCCATCTACATTTTTTCATCACACTTGGCCAACTTTATTGCCGTCGTTGACCTATCAACTTCGCTGCATGCTGTACTAGTACGCACAAGTGGTCTCCTGGCCGTGGACATGACCAGATAACAGAAAAAGTGCAAAACTGTCACAAGTAATGGTTGTAGCCGGACCAATTGGTATCAAAAAGTGTATTTTTGGGGCATCTTCTCTCTGGGTATTTCTTGCTATGTCTATCCTCTTTTTCTGTTCTTAATTTCTATATTTTGAGATTTTTTGTGCTACGCCAAGTTTGTGAAAATGTGACGTTCTAAAGTTGGAGCTCAAGTGCCCGCATTTGTTTAGATGGCCATTTTTATGTGTTGAGGATTTTGGAGCATTTTCGCTGTATTATTTGACGGTCAAATAGAAGATTTCCCGTTGGGTAAACGTGCTCAGTTCGTTGGTCGTTTTCGCAGTTTACTGAAGCTGTGTGCACAATTACCAAGTAAATACGTTAAAGCTAAATTTGACCTCGTTGCGTGCTATAAAATTATAATCCTTCCCATCTAGCATCCCTACTACGTTGCTATAAAACCCTCTAGAGAGTGACTTGTCGGTTTCGTGAGTTCATTTTTCCAGTTAAATACCGATGCCAAAGGGTACTAGTACAGTATATTTCGTTTACTTGCCTAGCGAGTCCTCATATCAAGCGATCTGGAGGATAGATTTGGGGAAATGAAAAGCCGAGACCAGTTTGGGTGTGCCTCTCTGGGGTCCGCGTAATGAGGTCACGTTTGAGACTGGCTGGTGCGCGCAGTATCCAAGATACTGGGCCATCCATGCTTGGTGCGCAGGCTTTTTCATGAGGCGTCCCACTTGTACGTGAGACCGTCGAGTGAAAGGCGGGCCCGACAGGGTTTTCGGTCCCATCATTGCCCTCCTTTTCTCTTTGAGTTATGTTATGGAAGCATTTCTGGAAGACTGCTTCAGCGGCAGCTGGGGTGGTGGGGTTTGTGGATTGCCAAGAGGATGTCTCAAGCCTTGGTTATCGGGAAAATTTGTGTTGCTTGTAGGGATTAGGAAAAGAAGGTTACGTCGTCTGAACGTTGGTAGGCCTCGCGAAAAGTTTCGAAGCTTAAAATACAGTAAATTTGTTCGCGGATTAGATCAAAGGACGGAGACCAGTACGCGATACCTGTATGCATTCGTATTCATGTCTTGTGCTGACCAAATACTTGCAAATTAGCTCTCTTTTTGCACGCGTGGATCATTTTTATTTACAATTGATCCATAATAGGTAAGCCTTTAAAATAATAATCTTCCCAATCCCGTACCCTCATTCTCAAATTGGTCCAGTCAGTAAAATTCGATCGGTTGCAACTTGAACAGTTGCTGTTATGCGTCTATCTAGAAAGCTATCGGTATGGGCCTGCGGATGAACGGCTTTTTCTCGCGAAACTTGCCGCTAGAATTATTTGCTGGTCATAATGGTCTTCAAAAAATATGCCCATGCATGTGGACACATGCGTACTGATCCGAACTGGCGGCGTGGCCTCATACCGCCATCGTTAGAGGAGGACGCTCCCAGTCCCGTGACGAGTGTCCGAGTTTTGACGGGCTCCTTTGTTAATCTTATCGCAGTGTTTGTGGTCTGCCGTAGCTGATGATCGCTGCCCTATTTGTGTCATCTTTCCGTGTTCTCAATTCGGGCAACTGTGGCAAATCTCACTCGCAAACGCGACCTGAAATCATTCTGTGCCGGGGCCTGCACCTCGTTTACCGCGACTGGCACGCGCATGTTTTCTGTGTTGACGCTGCTCAAAAAAAACGCCGTCTTGTATCTATCGATGTTCCTTCAGTTGAGGCGATGATGCCTCTTCTCTCCAACTTTGGAGAGTGTATGGTAGTGTATAATTCAATAGATACTCGTAATATTAGTAAATATAATATTAAAATACTAATAAAGATTTAACTGATAAGGTGCTATGCTTCCCGCTGAGTTATTTCTCTCCGTGGTCCCTTTCTGTGGCAGTAAATTACTCGCTAGTAAGTGTACATGACGGTGGCGGTTCTTGAGGTAATGTTGTCGGTGTACCTATACGAGTATCTAACTTCTTAAAAATAAATTCCTTTCGTTTTCTTTGTCATTTTTATTCTTCAGCTGCGAAATAACATTCAATTTGTCATTTAACCAACAATGTTTTTTTTGCATTTCTAGAAAAAAGGGAATTCACGTGGTCATCCCGTATTTTTTCTTCACTGTTCAAGGTTACTTCTATTTCGGTTACGATTGAAATCTTTTAATTCAGTATGACTATGTTACACTAGTGTTATCGTAGGCGTCGTTGATGCGCGTGGGCTTGACATTCTGAGAGCCATCTCAGAGCTGTCCCTGTCCCACACGATGAGCTGGCGGGGCTGCCTGCGCTTCCTGTCACGATAGCCGTGTCCGCCGACCTTGCAAATGCCCCTGCGCTGCGGGGCGCCCGTCCGTCCGTATCCTCCCTGTTCTTATAATTACATGGCCGAAATTTTCATGCAGTGCTGTCTTGCTCTCGTGTTTATTATGGACGAAAAAAGGACGCGGCTTCTCAGTCTAGAGTCGCTGCAAAATGGGCGAAAATATTCGAAGGTGATACCATGCTCGACGTAGGTAGGTGTTACATTCGTTCTTGAGTGAGACGCGGGGTAGACCGAGGGTGTACCGTTGTCTCGGTCCAGCTGTTTGTGAGTCGTGTGTAATTTGTGTAATTAATTCTAAAGCTCAAGTGCCCCTGCAATTAAATGTTGCTTTTGTTGTTTCTGGAAATCTTGGGAAAGCTCCAATGATGCTGTATATTCACGAGTCCCACAATAAAAATGTAAAACTATATCAGCAACTGAAGTTTTATGGCTCCGGTTGCGGAATTTTACGACGTATGTCTGATGTAATTTTTTTGTTCTGAGTTTATTGTATTTGAAAAGGTAAATTGAGGATCTTCTCCTACTTAAGTTACAATTAATTGTTCGTGCCTTGTGGAAATAGGAAACTATCATTGGGGAATTGTGTTGATGTTGAATGTCATTTTCTTGATTCTGTTCCTAATTTCAACCGATCGCAATTGTATATTTCGTGAAAATTTTGCCTGTTGAGTTATTCACGGTAGTATTCGTACATTGACGATGTTAGAGTATTCACATTGATATCACATTATTTATTATAGGTAAACTTAACTCAATTTAGTTGAGTGTACAACTGACTCACGCTGAAGAAGGGAACGATAATAAGATATCATATTGTTTATTATAGGTAAATTTAACTCAATTTAGTTGAGTGTACAACCGACTCGTGCTGAAGAGGGGAACGATAATAAAAGAGACGAGCGGACCCAATGGCATCCAGTGGGAAAATTCGTGTGATAAATGCACCGAGTCCGTTCAAATAAAGATAGGACTTGGGTGAACGCTAGCTTTACTGGTGGGGTTACCCTATTATACCTGCTCGTACAGAACATACGGCGTATGAGTGGAGTATTTTTGTGTATTTTCACAGTCAGTCTCGGTCCAGAACCCTCGCTGGTCGATTAGCAGAGCGTTCTGGTGCATGATTGGTGTCAAACAAATTGGAGAGTTGGTACCTCGAGAGATTTGCATGTTCTTTCGATTCATTCACACATGAGACGCAAGGGCTCCAAAAGCACGAGTGGGTCTTATTAAAGTTTTATTCTTCCTAAGGTGATACTTCACGTGCATGTGGACGCATCTTGCTATCTTGCATTGCTCATGTTGTCATCAGTTTTATTTTGTAGGTTAATTAAAATAAAATTCAGTGTACATGAGTTCGCTCGAAAATCGTAAAATCATCTCCCTTTTTTAGCATGTTTGGACAATTAATTATATAATTTTCCCGATCTATTGCTTGAGAGCTACAGCTCATCTTCCTCACGCTCACCATAGCTCATCAATAGCAATGTTGTCGTGTTACCTACATTATGCTGAATAGACTGAATGATACTCTCAAGTGTAGAGACTTTGATGCCACCGTAATTCCTCTTTATGAGCAGCTCTTTAGCCGCAAGAGCTGCTCGGGACCACTGCTGAATGGGTAGCGCTACAGGCCTTCGAGCCGTAACGTGAAAGCCGTAGTACATCTTTTTTGCGAGTCTGGTAATTATTATTACCTCGAACTGAAAGTGCGTCACTCGTCGCTCGAACGGCTTTTGGTCTTTCTATTACTTCAGTGTATTATGACATATTTTTGCTTTAGATAATTTCTCCGACTAGGACGCGCTAGCTCATTTATACCTAATTTGATTTTTCTGCTTTGTAGTCGAGTACACTCGTCAAATCTCCGGTTAGAGAAAGCTTGAAACGAGCTTACTGGTCTTTCCTTGCCCTATTACGGTGTGAGTCGGCCGTTCTCGAGTGTACTCGTGCATCTGAAGACAAGGAAGTCGTCCGAAGATAACACAGCTTCATCAGGGAACCTGTCCTGCAATGGGTTGGTGCCTGGCTTCTTGTTCAGATGATGCGCGTTCTAGGGGAGCATCGTAGCGAAAAACTTAGTGAAGTAATTATGAATGGTATCTTGTACAATTTCCTTTATTATTTTCGTATCGCTGTTGTATCTATTCCCTTCACGTGTAGCTACAAGCTACGTTAATAGGTTCAATTTCTTAATAATTTGAAAATAATTTCTTTTCATTTTAATCTGTTTATTTTTAAATCGTTTTGCTGCAGAATATTCAAATTCAGTTGTTCATACTCGTGTAAATTTAGTATACCATAGTTATTCAATAGAAATTTTGGGCAAACGTATACCTACTTGTCTGTGTGTAGCTTGCTTCCAGATGTGTTTTTACAATATAAGAAATCTGCAGTAATTCATCATTTATGAGGTATTGTTTTTGCATTATGTATATCAGTGATATATGTTTTTCTAGGTGAGATTTCATCATAGCCAATGATTTCTAAAAAATTTAATTCGTATGTAAAAGTAAATATATAATTCATTATTCAGTAGCCGAGTAATAGAAGGTTCTTATTCACCGATCAGTCTAATCAGTACTAGGGATATCATCCGTGTATTCTAATTGAACAAATGGAAGCAATATAAATACTTCATTGTGCTTCCTTCTATCTAGTCAAATTTCTGATCAGTTCGGATACTTGCGTAATGATTGCTATTATTGGCATTTAGTGGACATTTCAATACCCTCTATTGAAACGCATTGCCGCTCCAGTAATGAAATCGAAAAGGCTTTTTTGATTTGAGTAACCTTGCCGGTCACACATTGAGTTGGTGCGCCAAAATGTGCGTGGTTCTTTTCTAGTTGCCGTTCTAAAGCTTTAACGAGTTCTGTAGGCAAGCCCTTTAATTTGTTGGCTGATAAGATGTCCTTCAGTTTGATAAGGTGCACCTTATCGGCCTCGGTTGATGGTGTCAAAGGACTTACAACTCGACATGATAAGCCTCTATACTTAATTTTTTACGATGTCCTGACCTTGACTAACGCATTTTGTACGATTGTGATACACCACCGAAAGTTTTGTGTATCTCTTTTGTCTCGAAAAAAGTTCAAAGGCACAGCTACTTATTTTTTTTTTATGCTCCTTGCGCTGATCTTGACAAGAAGCCATGCATGCACGTAAAGCTTTATGTTTTAATTACAGTTGTATGGTCTTTAGTAGAATCTTTCTTCGCGGTGTCATGTGATGAGCCGTGTCATGGCTTGGGCTTCATGGTCTTGTTTCCGTTACCCCTCAGGGGGCATAGGATAGGCCATAGGCAATAGAGGTAGGTTAGTTAGGTTTGCCTATCCTATGCTATGGGGACTAGCGCCCCCAGGGGAGTACTGCTAGGGTACCTCAGCTTTAGATAGGCCTTCGGGACTTCTGTCTTTCGTGCCCACTTTGCTTCCTTCCGTTTTCATTCCTTCTTCGCTATTTCTTATTTGTCTTTTCTTGCTCTTCCTTCTTAACTTGCTGTTTCTATGCGCAGGGGATCTTGTGTGGGAACACACCCTGTGCATAGAATCCCCGTTCTCCTAAGTCCATACTAAATGGTCCCTACTCTTTCGGTGCGAAATAGACTGAGTTTCTGAAGCGCTGCTTTCACTACCACTACAACTACAACTTGTCTCCGTTAGCTTTATTTTATTTGGCAGTGCGAAATATTAGGGGATTATTGCACGATTACTGCAACGCAGGGTGTTCATCCTTACTCTTTTGCGCTTTTTCCAGCTACTACCTACATGAATCAATGAATACGGGTGTCCTTTATTTTGTATGAATTGGACATTTAATTTGTTTTTTTACCATTCTAGCATTTTTGAGTACAAATATGCTGCTGTCAAGGCCCAGTCAAATCTTTTCACTTATGATCTACCCCACAACCTAGTCTGTTACCGCACACGAGGGGAAACGAATCCAAGGGAATTGCTGAAGCATCTACTGGGTTTTGGCTGAAGCATCAACTGGGTTTTGGCTGAAGCATCAACTGGGTTTTGGCTGAAGCATTAACTGGGTTTTGGCTGAAGCATCAACTGGGTTTTTTGGCTGAAGCATCAACTGGGTTTTATCAGCTCACTATCTGGGCGTTCCTTATTCTAGTATAAAGAGCAACAAGTGCTTAAGTGCTTAACATGTTTGTTGTATCACTCGGATTCAGGTTTGTTCTATGCTTGGCGGAGTATCCGTGCTTATTCTAGCAAATCAGAAAACAAGAACTTTGTATTTGGGAACATGTAATTTAGAAAATACTTATTTTTGGAATAAAATAATTAAGTAACGATGTATACTTAGGAAAAATATTCGTAATTGTTGTAGCCGTGCTTATGCTGGCCAATTGGACAAGAAATGCATTGCACGTTTGTTCAACATTCGGGTTGAGTGAGGATTAGGGCCGTGCTACCCAGTCAGCATGGAACCGCAGCACCAGGTGTGTGTCTCCACTGAGCGCGTTCTGTGGGGTCAGTCCCGCCTCAACATTCACTTCACTTTCGGTCCGGAAGCTTCTGAGGTTGTTTGGCTTGGGAACCTGCGTGCAGATTACGTTCCATCTCGTCCACGGTTGTTTCTGTCGTCTCGCTTTTGTGCGAAGTTTTCACGCGAGTTTTGTGTCAGAGTTGTATCTCAAAATTTGTGGTGTGGCTATGTTGAGCTGTGCTCGTGTAGTAACAACATTCTTAATGTTTTGGTTGTGGGAACAAATTATTGATACCGTTTAAGTGACTTTTGCGAGCGTTGTCTCGGAAAAAGACTTTTGAGAGTTGCAAGGCATTTGTAACTCTGCAGTGTAAGTGAGGTGAAGAAATCGGGCTCCACTTTCTGCAGGATGTTGCTTTCTCCACATACGCAGCGAGTCCGGAACTTCTGCGCCTGAGAAAGTTCTCTTGTAGCAACATTGGAAAGTATATTCAGCTTGGCTGCATCTCTGCCCGCTTAGTCTATGAACGAGAACTGAATTTTAACAAGTCGTGTTTCAGAAAACGGTGAATGATCCGTGGCACTTTTTCTTCAGTAACCTCTCAGAGGGCATTGAATAAGCACTAGAGTTAAAAGTGAGTCAGGTTTGTCTAACGTAGGCTATGGGGACTGGCCTCCACAGGGGGGCACTGTTTGCTTACCTCAGCTTTAGGTAGGCCTTCGGGATCTTTATTATTCGTGCCCACGTTGCGTCTTTCAATATTCACATATTCTTCGCTATCTCTTCTTTGTTTTTTTCTCTCTCATTATTAACTTCCTGTTTCTATATGCAGAAGATCCTGTATGGGAACACATCTTGTGCATAGATTCCCCGTTCTCTTGCCGATACTGCTTGGTCTCTGCTCTTTGCTCTTTTTGGATCATATTTCATGTCAATAAGGAACTTCAAATCATGACTATATGGATGTTAATAATAATAATTTTTAGTTATTTTTCTGTAATATTAGATAATACATGCGTATTATATTTTTCCTTCATTACTAGCTACTGATAATTCACTTGTATACCTAATTAAAGCCTTAGTGTTGTCTCTTTGTCCTGCGAGCTATATATGTGAATTGTTCAATTCCCAATGCGGCTTAGAGCTTCTCTACTCGTCTTTGGTTGTGTTATTGTAAGCGCCGGACTTGCATTACTGTGGCTCTATTCGCGTGGAAAGTCCGTATCCTAGTGTATACCTACCTAACTGATGTCTCTCATTCCTCATTGTAGGGGGCGGGGTGTGCAGGTGGGCAGTACCCGCCCCTGCACTGTGTGAGGGCACAACACAACCCCAGGGACACTGAGCAGCTCGAGTGTCACATGACACTGCGTCACCCCATGCTGCGCCGCCCGCTTCTGGTTACGGCTCTCTTTAGACTCCTGTTTCTTTTTTATGCTGGTGCTGTCTGTACTTTACATCAATGCATGCGAGGCTGCTTCAGTTAGCCTTGAATTTACACTCAGTGTTTGGAATTTTATTGAAGAGCGTGTACTGTGTGGGCGACAATCTATGTAGAAATTTTCAACGAGTCATGTGTGATATGACTGGTGTAACGCTATCTTTGCGTAATATGGGGACTGGTGACCCCAGACAGACACTGTTAGGGTACTTCAGCTACAGACAGGCTTTCGGGAGTTCTATTTTTCGTGTCTACTTCGCTTCTTTGTCTACTACGACTTCTTCGTTGATTATTCTTTATCTTTTCTTCCTTCTTGACTTACTTTTCCTATGCTCAGGAAATCTTGTGTGAGAACACGCCTGTGCACAGGCTCTCCCTTCCCTACAGTCCATGCTAAATGGTACCTTCTTTTCGCCTCCGTGAGATCGCCTTGGACGTGACTAGGGAGCCTTTTACTAATTAGCTAAACATGATAATCGAACGCTATACATGACTTGGGAACATATGGTCACGTAGTCACTTGATTCGTCGTATACTTCGAAGTTGTATGTACTTTTCTTACACTTTATACTTTGTATTTTAACTCTGCTTCTATGCTGGTACTACGCGGTATCAATTTTCTCCTGCTTTACTAGGTTAACGGCAGGGCTTTCTTTATTGAATATTTTTGTCACGGTCGTTGGTTGAGGCTCTTGCTTAGAATAGGACGTTGATGCTACTGTTTGTACATTAAAAATTGGAGGGGCACTCCTAAATTAAATTGAACACTATTACAAATCTGGCTTAGTCTCTTGTTGAATTACTAGTTTTGTAGTTGAAAAACGTTGTACACGATGCACTAAGTGCGATTTTCTGCCAATGTGTTGGTTATCAAGTCCAATTCCCAGGAAAGCGCTGAATACGACGCTTCGCTGACGGCAACTTCGGGTGTTGAATATTTTATGTTCTAGGTATGATTCGCTTGCGTGATTGCCTTGAAAATTGCACCGCTCACCGAATTCCATAAATCACACGACCATGGAAAAAAATTCGGTACCTTTGGATTAGTAGAGAGCAGAAAAAACAGATCTTAGACTTAATGTGTTTGAGGAATGGATACCTGACAGCTTCATCAAGCATTTGCTCGGTCATGGTCAATGCTTTTGAAATGCGCTGGGCGTATTTCTGACCCTGGAGAGACGCGTGCCCGGTGGTCGGGACTCGTCGGCCGCCGCTTCTCATTCTCGTCTCGTGCGTCTCTTGAGTAATTATAGTTGCGTGTCGCCAAAATTCTGTGCTCGCAGACTTGTGTGACCTTAGTGCGCATGCCATCGCTATAGATATATCCACACACACAAGCGCGCTCACACACACACACACCCTCCACACAAGCGCACACACACATACACACCCTTCTCTCACTCGTGTGCCGTGAGCAGGCGAAGTGCACTAACCTAACCTACATCTACCGTAGTGACCTCACTACGGGTCACATTTCTCTGACCTCTTCTCCCTCATTTCTCCAAAACTGGCACTCCTGCCTGCCCCCTGTGCGCGTGTCCTGCTCAACTACTGGTCTCGAATTCGGCGCCTCTCACATACGTCGCGAACTTAGCGCGTTTCCTTTTCTATGGACAGGTAGTCCTCGATGCATGTCGTGCTTGTGTTGTGCACGATTTGATGTGTGTTTTATTTGATGTGTGCACGATTTTAGTTGAAGGTTTTCGTCGTTTCAGTTGTAGTTGTTCGTCTAATGTGTTCTTTGAATCAAGTGCATCAACCAAATCATGATGGCGGATGACGACACCCTGTTTCAGTGAATTAATTTTCTTAGAATAGGAATTTCGAGTTAAACCCTTTTCTACAGGGTGTCCCAGAAGTAACTAACCCTTGCGTTGATGAGTAAATAATATACCAAATTGTAAGGCGTTCGATTCAAATGTGGTATCCAAATTAAAAGGGTCAGTTGGTTCTGTGCCTTACAATTTGGTATCCTATTTACTTATCAACGCAAGGGCCAGTTACTTCTGGGGCACCCTGTACCTATACCCACGTGGGGCATGTATAGAGAACTAGCTGTGCTGAGGCAGTCCACCTTGGAGGACCTTCAATTGAAAGATCGAAAATAGTTCCAATTACGGTGATGAAATGCAGGTGAACGCACGAGGGCATGGGCCAAGCTCCTGTTTGGTCGTGTAGTTTACTGGAGTCTTTTGCCCCTGTATAATTAACGTGACGATCGTCTTTCCTAGCCTAATATTTATGAGTATGAATAAATGTTGATAAGAGTTAAAGAGGTATTTTTTTAACTTATCAAAGGCGTTGTAGGGTATGTAAGATTCCAAAGCGTGATCGACTGCTTGATTTTGAATTGGCGTGGTTTTTTTCCCTCGCTTGCCGCTGACGGTTCCTGAAAGACTGGGAGCTTTGGCGGTGCATGTTTTTAGTATTTTTCTCATTTCTATATTTCAGACGTTTACACTCTCAGCCGTCTAGGTAGCTCCGACTTTGGCAAACATAAACGATCAAATCGTTTTCATTTATTTCCGAGGTTGAAGATTTGTTATTTCCTCCCTTTGATTACGATGATGATTGCCCCGACACCCGCGCCTATTTTCCTAAACTCCAACTTGGGTGGTCAAGTTTGGCTGCAGCACGCCGATGTTTACTCGATCAACAGTTGGGGCCCCCCACCCGCGTCCCGGGGCTGCGGGCGCTGCTCTGGTGGTCCTGGTGTTTGGTGTGGTGTTCGTACGACCTGTGCTGTGTCGGGGACTTTGGTCGAGTGTGTGTGCTGTTTTGTAATTGCCCGGAAACATTTCAACTGGGGGGACCTTTGTATCAACCAATTATCGTTTTGTTTCCTGGAGCGTTTTTTGGGTGGATTGTTTTTTTTTTTACATATTCAGTGTTATCGGTTGTGGTTCGACTACTTTGATGGTATGCATGATTGCAGTGACCTCGAGAGGAGTTTCCATAAGGGGTTGGGATTTTGGTACTGGTCTATGATCAACATAAATTATGCCCGCTCCCTTTAAGTCTCGATTCTTTGCATGTAGACGCTTCTTTTGTTGTATGCGTTGATAAGGTGTTTCCATTCCCTTTGTACTTCTTCTCACTCAGTGCTGCGCGACAAAACATAGAATTTTCATTTCGAGCGCAAGATAGTCCATTCTCTGGACTCCACGTGACGCAGGTACAGAGTCCCATATTCGTGGTCCCATCTGAACAGACACTCGTTCAGCTATCCTGTGTCTGCCCTAATCTTGGCTTCACCCTTCCGTACCGTGAGCTCGGTAGGCGTACCGCCAAGAAAAATGCTGTAGCTCTTCAACTGTGCGAGCACAGGGCTGTAGAAACCTGAAAGTTGTATGTCTAGGTACCACTTCAGCGAGTTTGATTTTTAATTTTGTTAAAAATTAAGCGGTTAATGTCTGTCAGAATTTGTCCGTTTAGCTACAAACCTAACCCCTCGTCTGGGTCTCGAGAGTTTAGGATCTGGATTCTTTGTTCTTCAGTGAAATGTGAAATCCAGCGGTCCTCATCTCTTGTTGCGCAGGCGCCGCGTGAAAGCTTGCGCTCAGTATCTTACGCGTTGAGTTCCGCCCCCCCCCCTCCGCATCTCTCGCTCTGCTATTGAAACTTGATGGTAGTGTGAGACTAATATGCACATTTAATTTCTACCGAGATAGCATTAAATAGATACTCTTTTGGGTGTTGTGTCGAAACTTTTTTCTCTTATTTCGTTTGCCTATTACGTTTTCGAAAAAGTGATTTATGTTTTTAATTTTAGATTAAATTAGACTACAGGAAAACTCGAATACAGGGGGGGGGGAAATCTTTATATTTTTGGTTGTGGTTAAAATTACTAAAACACAAGAACAAGGCGAAGGAACTGGTTTAAGCGTTCGCTCATGAGCAACAGGGAAGGAAAGTCATCTGAATAATTCAAAGTGACCAAGTTTGCATAAAAAGCTAAACAACTTCTGGAAGCAATGGAATAGCTCTCTGAATATTGGGACAAAACATTCTTATTTTCTCATGATGAACAATCCTTCTTGAATTTTTCAATGGCACAAAACTACTTCACGTAATGTCATACAGTTGCCCGCATGCAATACATTTCTGGAGTGATGAGAGTGGTCTCTGTACACTGCACGGAGTCGTCAGTGTGTTTCCAGTGCCGCGACCCGATGCTCGCTCAGGTAATGAGAGCCGTAACATTGATCCTAAGGCAGAATAATGTGCTCGGTCGTGCCACCATCTCAAATTGAGGACGTCATTCTGATGTGGAGACCAAGGCGATGTCTCATTTGCTCTATGACTGACATTGCAATATTTAAAGAAGAATGATATTCGTCCGGTTTGAAAATTTTAGATCCCAGGCTTATTGCGAAAAATCTTCTCTTGAAGCAGTCACCTTAGTTTCTATGAGTAGTTGCAAGCTAATGGAAAGTTTCTTTAATTCTTGTTTTTATAGTAGATATCAGTTTATTAAATCGATATGCATGTTTCAAATGACTTTTCTATCTTATGGCTGACGTACAGCGAGTGCGCAAAAAGTTTTGATTTGTCAGTTGCTAGTGAGTCAGTGTTCTTAGAGATTTAATAATAGTGTTCGTATTTCTCTCTTATTTATCGATCGCAAGCAGCCTTGGGTGCTTCTGCAGTAGGTATTTAGACGTAGGTATTGCACTTCTGTGTTCAAACTGAACCTTCTGAGTAGAAATGGCACTTGTGTTTTACTCCGTGTAATTCTTCGTTAAATTCCACGTTGTACAGTTTTTGTTGTCGCTCAGCTGCCCACCAATTGCCGCACTATTTTTGTGCGTGAAAAATTTAGGTCGTATGATCAAAAATGGTACACTTCTGTGTAGCTTTCGCAGACGATTTGTTATCACTCAAGATGGCCAGCGGCGGAAGGAAATGCTCGAAGTTTTGTTTGGCCGAAATATATTTTAATTATTATTGTAGTTCATCTTGCTCGTTCCTTCTTGCTTCAGCTTCCTCATGATTTCCATAGTTTGCTTGGTAATGATCTACTCAACTCTTCATTCCATCCTTTATCGTCATACTGAAAGTAACCCAAGTTTCAAGTTGAGAAATTTCTCTTAGATATTCTTGCCTTTTATTCCTGTATCGTGTTCGTGTTGATTTTACTTAATCTTTACCTGCAGCTTTTTTGTATCTCATAGTTTCGGAAAATAATTCGGCCCTTCTGTTAGAACTACCGAAGTATTTCTTTGTTTGTCATATTTTCAAATCGGTGCAGTGAAGAGATAGGTTACGCTGTAGTTGTCGCAAGCTCCGTTTCTGTTAGCCGTTACATATTTTCTTGCGTGAATTCCTATGGCCGTGTGGTGGTTGTAGCACGAGCGATAGTTCTAAAACTGGGAGTGAAAGCCCTGCTCTTCCTGGTTGGCGCCTTCGTTCTCCCACTCTAATTAGCGATGCACTCACTATCTCCCCGCACCTCGACTTGTCTTCCGGAGACCGTGGCTCCCTGTGTCACGGTACTTGCTAGGAGGGAGCGCGTCCGGCGGGGTCCCGGTCCCTTCCATTGGCTCTCAGTCCAAATACCGTGTGAGGGTTCGCCCTGTCAGGAATAACCGTGTAAGGATTTACTCCCTCTTGTACCTTGTGAGGATTTGCCCTGTCAGGAATAACCGTATGAGAACCGTGTGAGGATTTACTCCCTCTTGTACCGTATGAGAATGTACCGTGTCAGGATTTGCCCTGTGAGGAATAACCGTGCGAGGATTTACTCCCTCTTGTACCGTGTGAGAATTTGCCGTTTGAGAGCTTATCGTGTGATGGTTTACGCAGTGTTGGGCAATGGTAGCGGCCTATGGAGGTTTGTGTTGTTGGTGCTGTGGTGTGAGGTTGGACGGGGAAGAGGATCCCACTGCAGCCAGTCTGCACGCTATTGGCGCTCTTTGGTGGGCAACAGCACGGCACTGGCAGCGGTGTGCTCGTGAGAGGAGAAAGGGTTGTTCCTTTCAAAGATCATTTTAAAAATGATTTTTATGAAGATTGGGTGCTGATGATATTACTATAGTTCTACTTTAATTATATTTTTTCTTCGTTCCTATAATTAAAACTTGGTTTCATTATCGTAAAGAGCAACTTGTATAATCTACGGCGCTTGATTGCTTGCATTCTGCTAAATTGTTTTAAATGATTGTGCTAACTTTAGATTCGAATTAGTTTTTGTCGTATCGGTTCGAATACTTAGCACAAATATTTCATCATACTTCTCGTAAGTTTCTTTCTGTGTCCAATTTCTTTCACAACTCTGGCACATCGATTTCACCATCCCTCGTACGATGGTTATTACACTTAGCTTCAAATTCATAGGATCAACTTCATCTAGTCCTGCTCTTTGACTGTGTTTCTTATTACACAAGAAGAGGGTTAAGTCTAACGCAACTTTCACAGGGTCAACTCCCTTCAACGTAACCATCATGAGGTCAACCTCTAACGCAACCCTCTTAGGGTCAACTCCCTGCAACACAACTCGCAGGTTCAACTCCGTAAGTCCATCCGTCGCCAGCTCTGGGGCCAACTTCCTCCGTCGCAGCTGAGAATGCTTCTAGTTCTAAGTGTCAATTTGTCCGTATTTGTTCTGTTGCTTATGCCTGCGATGATATTGAGACCGCTATTAACTTTACAGCCATGTAGTTCTAGTAGACAAGTTTACCCTAGTTTGAGTGGTGATTCTTATTCATTTTTGATGAAGTTGTTCTAGAGGATTGGTGTTACTGCATCGTTGAACTGGTGAAAAAGTTTAGAAGGGAAGCGTAAAAGCACAGCGAAACTTCCCAGAAGTCGGACGCGCACCCTACTTCAGTAGAGCGGCCATATCGTCTGTCACTTAAAGAGAGAGAGAGAGATAGAAAGACGCGCACGACACCACCCTCTCTCTTTCTGTAGCTGCGTTCGTTCGCTGCTTCACTTTCATCAGGCGGCGGCGACAGCAACTTTCCAGCCTCGGAGCTTTCCATGCAGCGCCGCTTTCCAGTCCACAGCTCGATGTGCTGCCGCCGCTTTGCGCACTGACGCTCATCGTCTCATTTTGGGGTTGGGGAGCAGTCTCACGTTTCGTAGCGTCTACGGTTCCCACGCATTGGGTTGCGCAGAACAGTAGTAATGTTAGTAATAATAATGATAACAATAGTGAGGGTATGAATTCAAAACTTCAGTGTCTTCCTTCCCTGAAAGAGGCGTGGCCGTGAGGGAGCCCAACCGACTCGTAATCTTCAAATGTAGAAGATTTACACGAGTGATCGAATAATATGGCCATCGGAACCAGCCATAAACTAGAAACAGGAATTATCAGGCATTGCAACACAATAAGTTCAATTGCCCTTCCTCATTACTCAATCGTGTGCGAGTTGTAAAATCTATAGCAACTCCACTGCTCGTTCGCGAAAGCTCAACGGATTTCTTACCGGACTTATGAAATTGCTCTTATCTGTTGTTTGGGGACTAACACTATCCGTAGCCTTGCGGTCCACCTCGCTATCGCACTGCTGTATTGAACTACTTCCTTGCCAGTATCCAATCACTTAAATGCACATCCAACATTTGCCGAACTCCACTCAAACAGATGCTTCATACGTATTTATAGTGTCCTACTTCTCTTTGTTAGGTAGAAACAACCATCAGCTCAGCAATGACGAGCGTCTAAGCTCACGTCGAGGAATTTACTTGTGATAATTGTGGTGGTAACTTGCTCCTTTTTCAGGAGGTGTTTGTAGCTATTCCTATTTCATTCTGGTGCGCTTTCTATTTCCTCTTCATGTTTTCTTGCGGCTGTTACGAGTATCATTCAAGCACGAGTTTGGGTGCGAGTTTTACTCTGTTCTATCTCAGTTCCTTCGCGCAACCTACGTTGGTTACTTGTGAAACTTAAGTTATGCCGTTACTTGGTTGTGCGTTGGTTGCAACACTTGGTTGCTCAATCAGTGCTGGTAAAATGTCTTAGTTTCAATCGTTATGTTTCTAATGACTACAAAATGTTGCGTAATTCGATCAACAGTAAAACAAATCCATTTTTCCACGTTCTTTGATCGTTTGTTTTCCGATTGTACTCTCATAAAAAATTCAATTTCTTTTAAGTTACGATCACCGTATTTTATTGCATCAATTGTTTGGGCTCTGAATTTTAAAATCCAGCTCTTTTATTTACGCTTCGATCGGTTTCCTAATGACAGTACTGCTACTGAGATGTGCTTCGTAAGCATGTTTCTATTGATCACGTGCAATCTTTCAAACGGTATGTTAATTAAGACTGCTTTACCAGTTGTTTCGACCGATTATTTATATCTCATTTCAGGGACCAGCAAATTCCACTGTTGGCCTAACTTTTTAATATTTCTTTCTCACCGATGTCATAAGGCTGATGCATGTGTACGTTACACTTGCTAGCACTCTTCTATAATACTGTATGGTATAGACTAGAAATTATCCCTCACGATATTGAGCTCATCGATAGACTATCACATGCCTTAGGCCTTGACAGGAACTTTAGCCAACGTGTGCAACGGTGTGGTCGTATGAACTACTTGATAAGGTGGTGAAGGCGGCACCTCGGTCACTTCATGACCCTCTGTCTGCCTTTGCTATGAACTTTCACCCTGGCACCCTCCTTGTGCTGATACCCTTCACTTCAAACCTCTCCCTTGGTGCCCTCTCATCCCCTTGTCTTTGTCATGCCCTTTGTTGGGGGCTTCCATGCCATTTTCAGCGCGCCTTTATGACGATATATTTTTCGTGATTTTCATGTGTTCTGTACTTGTGTAGCGGAACGTTATAGAACAACACTTTTATTTTATTTTCCATTGCTGTAGGATAGTTGAGTTTCTGGTTAGCGGATTCAAGTGTTAGTAACTTACCTTTTTCTTTGCTCTGAAATCTATAACTAGGTTATAAAAAAACCCACTTGTGTAGCATGACACCCTTCGTTTACTTTTATATTGCATGCGTCTCGAATGCGGGCGTTGGTCAGAAAGTGGTGCTGATTTCATCGAAATAGCAGGCCCTTCAGCACGTATATTACATTGGTCTCTAATGCGGGCGTTGGTCAGAAAAAAGAGCTAAATTCCTACGGAATGGGGGGGCCATCTGCACGTATAGTATTGCGTGTGAGTGGCCAATACGGTGTATTCGGTCTACGTGGCCCAGCCGTGACGTGCCTTATCGCTCGGACGTGCCTTACGCCCGCCCACCTTCAAACAGTAATTCTCGGAAAACATCCCCGTATCATTGGATCATTATTCGTGGAGCTCTTTGGTGAGTCTCCTTGATTCATCGTGATATCTATAGCTCCAAGTTTTGTACACAGTATTTGGTTTGAGTATTACTTGTAGAAATATTACTGGCTCCTTAATGAGGAGCGATTAAGGAGTCTTGAGTTGTATCGCAATTGTTCCTGGTACTTCAATTGCTCAGCGGGCGGTAATATTTCAGAGTCAAGAACGCGACTATCGTACGATTTCATGACATTCCGTGCTAAAGTTAACTTAGTGTATGGGATTCGTATGGCATCCACGTATGTCTTGGTAAAATCCTGGAGAACGCTCGACTTCGCGCGCTCTCTCTCTCTCTCTCTCTCTTCATTGAGGGCAACGCATTTTTAAAATGCACAGTAATTTGAAATTGATAATGGATGTTTACATGCTCTGAGAGTCCGTTCCCCCCGCAAATGCTCCTCGACACCGTCGCTATGATGTATGGCTGAAGACCGCAGAGTGCACTGGGCTCATATCTCACAGCCGTCGCTGTTCTTTCGCAGTTGAGATGCGGCGCTGTCGCTGCACACATTTTTCCTTGACACCCTCTGTCCTTTTTTAGCTTGTAAAGGAGAAGGTAGAGCTCCGCACCGCTCTGGCGTGTGCCCAACTTGATGGGCGTGGCCGGGTGTGCTTGGCTGTGTAATGCACCGCCGTTTATTTCTAGCAAATTTCGATGTAATTTGCCTTGTGGGAACTTTGTCACGAGGCCAACCAACGCTCGGTGCTATGAAACTGCCTTCCTGCACCTTCACGAGTTACGCTTGCACGAGATGTGGGAGCAGAGTCCGTTTTTTGCGTGTGCGTTGCTAGGGACTTTCGATGTGAAAGGCACACTTGTTGATCAAGGTATGTCCCTGTCGGGGGTTTTTAAAACTTTTTGTGCTACGTTGCCATGACTGGTAGTGTTCATTCATTCATTCATTCATTCAGACGAGCATTGTGTGCAGGTGAATTGCTGTGTTGTTGTGCGAGTGTTTCAGCAAGCTGTTCGAGACCTATAAACGTTATGATGGTCATTTATTTACGCACGCTTATCTCTCAAGCTTGTACAAGCTAAGTTTTAGCAGAAGCTAAGTTCAGCTTTTCATTTGTTTTTGTTTGAATAAACAGTGCATCTCTCTCTCATGATTCATCCCCATCTCATTTCTCCAAGCCAACATCTCACTGAGCTCGACTGCAAGTATCTCTGGGCCAAGTTGGACTTGGGGTCGAGCTTTGGTGCATAATTGAAAGGGATGCAGTGCGGCAGCACGATGGCTAGAGCCATGACGGGCTGGAGCAGCGAAGGGGTGAAAGCTTGGGTGCCGACCGTTGGGGGCGCTCTGTCGAAACAACATCATGCACTAGTGGGTTGTGGGGAGACACTCTGCAACTCGTCGGCGCCGCCGCCCTCATATCAACTGCACTCACTCGTCTTTGCCTTATTCGGTCTCGCATTCGCTCAAGGATCCAGTTTGTATTGCTGTTATTTTCTGCGCGTGACTGGATCTCTGTTTTGGCGTGCCGAATTTGATGAAAATTTGTTCTACAGACCAGATTTCCTTGCGGTTTCATCGTTGTGTGAATATTCGTTGTAGAAAGAAGGTAGTGAACACTTGGTCTCCTTCGATTTTAAGTACTGCTATTCTGGTAAGATTTAATTTTCACTTGCTAAGCCATGTATATTATCGGAAAGCTGTTTTCGACGTAATGGCTGTAATTACTCTATGATTGATAGCTGAGAAATGTGTAGTACTTGAACTCGGGATGACATGGCGTGACATGAAGCTCTCGAACGTTATAATTGCTCCCGTCATTTCGAACAGCCGAATTTCTCGTATCCAAGCTCGCTCCTTTTGATCTACTAAAAGTTTCTAAACTAATAACTTATTGAAAATAAACTAAGATGAAATTAGATTCAAATTTTCTCGTAATATTTTCCTTGCAGCGCGCAGTTTTATTTTTTAAGATAAATTCATTTTGTACTCTTAATCATTCCCTTGGTATTTTTTGCGCTTTAGTGCAAGTAATTTTTGCATTAGTAGGTGTACGTGTTAACATTTAATATTGTGCATTTTGTGCCACGTAAAAGATGACAAACCGTAACCTATCTCTCGGTGGAAATGGAAGCAACCAGATAGATGCAGTGATTGAACACCAGAAGAGAATTAAGAGAATTTATTTGACCTGAGTTGTTTGTTTAGTACTGGGCTGCTCGGCGTGCTAAAGTGTGAGTTGCAATCCTGCGTTGCTGCTGTACTCTGACTCGACATTTGCTAATGAAACGCCTTGTTCTGGAATGCGTTACCTAGTGTGAAGTTTCTGCCCGGTCAAGCTTCTGCGATTGAATTAGGTCATTGTAGTTCAAAAGCTGCGACGTTTATGACCGTCTCGTGCAATCTTCATCTTTTCATTGGGAGTAGAACGTGCAGAGGTTCTGCTTTATCGAAATGCACTCGCCTTATTGACTATTGTATTGGGGTCATGCATCAAGATAGAAATTCATCTGAAAAATAATTTATGGGCAGTCTTATTTCTTCGTATTGCAAGTCCTGATCATTTTATTAACGTTATTTAACTTTCGTTTGTTAACTTTAGACAGAAATTCTACTGTTGGAATTCCAAAGCTAATCAATCGTCATAACACCATGTTAGTCATTTTGTATGAAAATGAGTTCATAATATAGTTTTCTCACTAATCCCGTCCTGTTCATGTAGGTCACTCCAGATTCCACTGAAACGTGAGAGCACCGTTGATTTAATCCGCTATGGTATGCTCCCCTTGATTCATCTTTGCAGCCCTCGGGCATACCATTTCTGCGTGCCATTCATATAGACGCCGCCACATGCTTCGACGTAGCCTAGATAGTGTGTACGCATCGACCTCATGCGTGCCGATCGCTTCGTTTAACCCAGTTGATACAGGCGCTCCCAGTCGTCCGTAATATCGTGAAGCTTTCTACGTGTCTTCGCAAACGCTGCGATTATTGCGAGTTGTGATCGAAGGCGCAACTTGCGGCACACGTCGCCTTGGTCACCACGGCCTGTTATGGTGTTGTCGTGACCTGGATTTGGGCGGTTGTTCTTCCCTCAACGTGAAATACTCTCGGCAGGTCTCCGTGCCCATTAAACTTGAGAGTGTAAATTTGTTGAGGGATACTCCTTTGTTTCGCAGTTCGTTGATCGATTTTGCTTAGGCCTCAATCTCGACGTTGATGTTGCAGCAAGTGCACTGAAAGCTTTTTACATCAGTTCACGTGCTGTGTGTCTGCACCTGTTGTGGAGGCCTTTTAATCGGACAATATATCACACCGAAGTTTATGATTGATTTAGCTTCGCATTTGAGGCCCGTCCGCCTGACCCACTGTGGTATTTTACTCTGCAGTTGTTTTATGAGATTCCCGTTTTTTCTCCTTTCTAGTTCATGTTGTAGTAAATTTCAATTATCGTCTGTTTTTCCATTATTTCAACGTTGTGCATGTCCGTATGCTATGTGGTGGATCTTACAACGTTATTTCTTCATGTTTTCGACTGTCGTCCGATTTTATATACAAATAATTTTGCTCATTGGTTGTACTTTGTGTACACATCACTTTCTATCGACGATTTATTTTAGGAACTTTGTTGTAAGTGATAGCGTGATTGGAATTTTGGGTGGATAACGGAGGGAGTACATGATGCCCCGCTGGTGCAGTCGGTGCTAAGCAGGAAAGGCATTCGCTGCTCGCTACCAGGACCGCAAATGATGTGCTATTAGAGCACTTCACTCTCCACAAATCCGCTTATCGACGTCGTTTTATAGGTCACTTTACAATCGATTATTGTTCACTCAAGTATGTCCGACGCCTTGAACCAACTTCTGAGATTGCATAGCGTCCCATAAGTTTTAGGTCACTGCCAGTTGCTCTTTTTCATCTTCTGCATAGCAGTCGGACTTCGACGCGTTCCTTAGAACGGCGCTTGAGTGATCGTCCTCAGTTCTTAGGCTTTCTTGAGGGGTTTCGGCCGTGATTCATTACATAGTCAAGAGACATTTTGAGAGTCCTATTATTCTAGCTGTTGATTGTGTCCATCAGTTCGTGTTTATTGGAAACACAAACGTTTAAATACTAACTCAAAAGGGTCTTGACCAAGATGTTTCATTAGTGTATTTGCGGAAGCTACCCTATTTGTGTGATAAAACTATTTCGTCGGTAAATGTTTCATTAGAGTGTGGGCGCAGGAGCTGTCCAGACGTGGCCGGCTCGTCTAGTTAGATTTAATTACATCGTTGTGGTGCGAGACACGCGACACCTGTTGCCGCTCCACATTGCGTCTCATATTCAGGGAAGTTCCTCTGCTTTTTCTAATATTGACTCGTGTGCTAACACGAATGCCTCAAGAGCGCCCCGCTCACTATTGAACTATCTATGACCTACCTATAGTTCTGGGTCATTGCATCGCTGCACGTTGACTTGCTTTGGCATTTCATGCTCTTCGTTTGGCATTTTTTCTCTTTATGACAACTGGCCTAGTTTTTAGATGAGACTGAGTCTTTCACTTGGTGTATATGCAGCTACTTTATCATGCACGTAACCGTCACGTATGCAGTGTCGGTGGGTAAAAGGAATTGCCAGGGCCAACAAGGAACCTGCAGACGGGCATGGCAACCAATTCATGCGTGCCTTCAGTTGCATGCACGCGCTGCTTGCTTGCACGCAACCTCCTGTCTCTCTCCTGCAATGGACTCTACTGTGGTGGTTGTGACATTCGTGTAGCTCGCACTGCACGAGCATTAATTGAACTCAGCGTGCTGAGTGCTCGTGTCACGACTTTTTTAGCATGATCAATTAATTCGGTTGAGGTGACCTTCGCGTTCTCTAAACCACAGTCCGCCGCATCGCTCCCCTGCGTTTGTACGGAGTCGCTGCTCCGTCCTCTGATGGGGGACTTTGATTTCGTCTCTTATAGCCCCATGCCCTCATGGTTCGCTTCAATTACTCGCGGCATTCACCTCCTTGTGTTATGTGCTCATTGCCTCTTCTTCATCCCTGCCCAAGTGGTCCATAACGCGTACTCGGTTGTGTTGTAGCGTCCATTTGATTCATTTGCCCCACCCTGGGCTCATTTCCTGTGGCATTTAGGCATAATTTTGTTCTATTTCTTGTAAGTTTATCGATGTTATTTTGTGTAATTACTCTGAATGTTTCTCGGAGTGAGTATTAATGTATTTTCCGTTATTCTTCATGGATGAAATATTGTCTTGGATCAGGAGCACGATGCACGATTTTGAGGCGCATGCAAACAGTTTCTACTTTTTCCATCTCAAATTGGCCGGTATGACGTGACCTTAGACATGACTAGGAGCTTCGTCCTAAAATTCGATTTCATTTTTACCCAAGTATAGCACGATTTATGGACCTATTACTACTACTGAGCCCTGATTCTGTGCCGGAAGTGCTCAGTTCAGCATTTGCAATTGCAAGTCTAGTTTTTGGACGAGTAACGAGTGTTGTGGTAACGAGGAACTTTTCGTTTTGTTTCAGAGCTGCAGTGCATCGGCCTCTTGCTCTCCCCCTCCTCCGGCTTGCTCCGTCACAGTGGATTCTCGCACACCTTCCACCACTTCTTCCTCTGCAGCCACTTCAGTCAGCTCCACAAATCCTCCGCCCAATTGTGCTCACTCTTCTCACTCCCCTCTTCAGCCCATCTCAGTGCCCCAGCTCTCCCAGCAGTCTGGTCTGCTCCCCCAGCAGTCATCCCTAGTCCCCCAACCGTCTTCTCTAGTCGCTCAATCGTCGCTTCACCCCCAGCAGGCGCCCGTGCTTCTCTCACACCAACAACCTCAGTCGCACAGTCAACAACAGCGTCCCCTGCCTTCGATTCACCAGTCGCTCTCTTCTCAGGGTCAGTCTTGCCATCAGCCTTCTAAACACTTGGCTTTTCTTTCCCTCCTTGTCTTCGAGGCCGATTGACAGGTGACCGGTTCTTTTGTCACTGAGACCTTACCTTCTAACATAGGTTTCTAATAAAAATGTTTAGTATTGCTAGTTGTCGATGTTTTGATGCTTTTGTCGTGCTTTCTAAGTGCGTTTTAAAATGGAGGAAATTTTTCTATTAGAATGGTGCAACGATGGGATTCTTGTAGAGTGTTTTGAGTTTATCAATCGATGGTGCTCTGTCTTTTGAAATGAGGCAAGTTGGAGGAACCTGTCTTCACGGGGTGACTTTTGAGCCGTCTGGAAGTTCAAAGATATTCCTTGAAAGCTAGGCTCTGTAAGCATTAATGGTCGTCATAGATTGTTGTAGGGAAGTCGAAGTTCCACCGGGAGTGGGCCTTGGTTTTCTGATTTTCCACTTCCTCTTAAAAATTTTGTATAAACCCAGTAGTCTTCACGTACGCACTGTCCTCTTCCACGTGTGCCGTTGTTATACTTCCTCCTCCATCTTCCTTCCCCTCTTATTTACTCACTCTCTTGGATGGTTGCGCCGACATTAATCTCAGTTTAAAGTCACTCTGCAGATGACATCAATTGTCTGAAGACCGGGGCTGAGCAATTAAAGTATTCGTCCAATCGTCGCTGGCGATGATTTTACTTGCTGACATGTCGAGCTGTCGTTAGCTAAAACGGGAACTTTTTTGTAGTGTAAGCACAGTGCCATTGTTACTGGGAGGTCCGGCGTGTTGGTTTTGATTTTTTCGTATTTCAACTGCATGGTAGTTCAAAACAATTTCATTTGTTCGAGCTACATGAAATCTATATTCAATTGTAACCTGGGGGTTTCATTTTTTTTTTTGGCCACGACAACACTGACTCAATAAATTTCTGCCGGAAACAAAAAAGAGAACCCATTGCATGTCAAGTTATTTCACTCCGTATCAGTTTGCATTACTACTCTCAACTCACCATGACCTCCGCTGCCCTCACTAGCCTCACTCTCCTGAATGAATTGAGCCGAGTTAATCGTGTGAACGGGTCTGGGTGAGAGTTATTACGTGCTTCTGTTCGCACTCGGACTGATGACACCAAACCTGCCCAGACTTTGCCTCGTCATATGTGACGCGAGTGTACAGCAATTGCTCTTCTGAGTAGGGCTTCAATGGAAAGTTATGCGCTGTTCATTAGAAGTTGCATTTTCCCTGAAAATCCGGGCAGACGCGTATTCCAGCATAATAGTAGAACTACTGCCTGGTTAGTTTGAGAATTTCTTCCAATTCCTACTCAAAAATAGAATTTTCAACATTTTAATTTCATGCGTTTTATGTTGCGCGCGTCTGCGAAGTAATATAAGGTGGTTGAAGCCTGGTTACGGGCTCTTCGAATGCGCGGTTGGAGTCGTTCAACCCGGTATTCAATGCTGTAACAATACCCGCTGTTGTCCCCGCTGGGTGTCGTAGTCTGCGTTGCACATTCTTCTCTTTAACTCTTGTTGTGATACGGTCTTCTTACTCAGGGCCTATTTGAAGCAGTGTCATTGTTAGTCTCGCATATTAATCTTCGCTTGTGTTGCAAGGGTGCGTTTTCTGATATGGCCGGGGATTTGAAGTGTGCGTGTGAGCGAAGGTCAGCATGGACAACCTTGGGCGTCTTCTGGCCGCTCTGTGCCTCAAATAGTCGTGCTTTAGTGCTGCTTTACCCACCTTGCACTTTGCTCTACTCTGGTCTGTGTAATGAAACCCATGCCTATATCATTCGCTCTTGCAAATTATAGGTGAACAAAACAGCATTTTGACCTCGACATTGGCAGCATGGACAACAATTCAAACTTGGTCGTATTTGCCATTGTGTGCTGAAATGAGGCTGTGCCGCAGCTGTTGCCAAATTTGCTGTTCTACCTATGGGATGTTTTTACTTTCGGCCTTTGTGCCATCAACGGGGTCAGACGTACGGAACGCTGTTCTACTCGATCTGTCAAGAATAACATCGATTAGTTACAACAATTTAATGAGTTAATAGTAAGAAACTCATGCGCCGTGAGCACTCAATTCTAAAGTTTATTTCCGTATAGGTACTCGGTGGGGTATCCATACTTGAAGCCAATGAAGCACGATTCATTTTAGGTGCTTTTGGATCATTTTTTCATGTAGCGACATTATGAGGACGAAATTTTAAATGTCTTCGTAGAGTTGACATGTAGGGCACACGACTCGGTGGTAAAAACAACTGGATAATGGTAAGAGTTTGACAGTGAGCAATTTTACGAGGTAATTCATTTCTTGTGCCTCAAACCTACACTTGACCCTGCAATACTTCGAGATAGAAACTACACTAAAAAGAGGCTTCGAAGGAAGGTTATAGCTTTAGGCTACCTCAGCTATAGATAAGCCTGTCTTGCCTTCTATCTTTCGTGTCCGTTAGCTTTTTTCTATTTTAACCTCTTCTTAGCTATCTCATCTTGCTTTTCATGCTGAATGTGTTGTTTCTATGCGCAGCGGAACCCGTGCGAGAATACACTTCGTGCGTAGATTCCCCGTTCTCTTTAGTTTATGCTGAATGGTCTCTTCTCTTCACTCTTTTGAGATTGCATTCCATATGGCTAAGGGGCTTGAAACGAACAAGCGATAATAATGTTATAGCTCAAAGTTCATGTTGGACATGAACAGCAAAGGACGCAGAGGCTTCAGCCATCGTTTTAGCACCTGATCTAGTTTCTCTGTCCACTAAAACACTCTCTTTTTCTCTCGCTGTAGCCTGAATGGCCGCTCGCTATCGCTGCCACGTGTGGGGCGTGGTCGCGAAGGATGAGCCTTGTATTATCGTGCCTATTGTCTACCAAGTCTGCTGAACTTGTATGCATCTTGTTACGTCATTGACCCTCTCTAAGAATAGATATAAGAAATAGAAGGATGGAAGGGAATAAAGAGACCGCTAACCCTGCAATGCGCACAAGGTCATAGAGACGAACTTGTTACGTAGTTCTGTTACGTAATTTAAATCTGCCAATGAAACAGCGATTGAAAAGTATGAAAACATAAAATATTCATGTGCTGTGTTTATCACTTGCACCGATACTAACGTGACTTTGGTCGTAGGCTAAGAAATGACTGTCTAAGGCGCTGATGTTATTCGAAAAAGCAATCGAAACATCTAGGCGAGTTTTGGATGTTGAACACATTTTTCTTTGTTAATTTTGTCTCCCAATGCTGGAAGGGCATTCAGTGTTTCATCGATTTTGAGCAAGTGCTCTCTTCCGTGATGGTATGACCAGCTCAGAGCACGGGTGTGACAGACCTAAGTTGCACATCAATTCACGTAGCCATTCCACATAGCACTTCCGCATTTGTCTAGCGATGTAAACTCAAGTTGATGGTTTTAGAATTCTCGCGAAAACGTCTCATTAAGTTCTTTATTAGTACTCGTTTTTTACGGGCATTAAAACTGCAAATTGGATTGAGTGTATGAATATTAGAATAACTCTCGTTGTGCCAACACGCACTCGAAGGTCGGCGCGAACACGCGACGTGTTTAATGCAAGCCTTGAGCTCTGATGCGTTCCCTTGCGTGATGTTCCGTCTCTGGTGCTGTTTCTCTCCGCTCGTTGCCGTCTCGTGTCTCTGCTCATATTGATCAGTCATCCAGATTTATTTAGTGCGAATTCAAGGTTTTTCTTCCCAAAGTCGTTTCGCTGTGGGAATGCCAGGAGGAATGCTCTGACTCGTCGATACATTGTATCTTCTTTACTGCCTGTTTGCAGGGGATGTGCGATTTTGTTTGAGTTGATGAAAATTTCTCGTAAATCTTTATTTTGTAATGAAACGTGCGTCATTCCGAGCGATTTTTCCCTCATGCCGTCGCATTTTTGAAAGCGATCAATTCGTTCGCGTAATTTTACTTGCACGCGAGTAAACCTACGTCCACGCGTGTGAATTTCTCTAGCGTTGCATTAGTCGTTGCCGGCTTTTGTTGGAATTTCGTTGAAAAGTCGTTCCTAATTTCTTGTGAATACCTCCACGTTAATTATGATTTTACCCTAAATGTTACTCACTTTTGTTGCGAGGTCTAAATGCTGTTTTGTTGTCAGTCAAATTGAACATGACGCCTTGAGTCATTCATCACCCGGTGCGGGGTTCACTGTGAATTAGAATTTTATTTTTTCAGTTTGATTTGAACTCTCAGTTCACGCATGTTTGATGCGTCAATGAGGGTGGCGTGCTGCCGATTTTGGCCAATACTTACCCATTTTTCTGTGGTTTTACTTCGCAGGCGTTGCACCAACCGGCGGAAGCCTGATAAACACGATCAGCACGACCTCCTCCGGCGTCCACCACCACCATCACCACCGCCACCTGCATCATAACGTGCACCTCCCATCATCGAACAGCAGCAGTTTGAACACCAACGGCAACCTCAACGCCATCATTGCCAACAACAGCAACAATAACGGCATCAGCTGCAGCAGCAGCAGCAGCACCTCCTCGGCGACCATGGCTAGTAGCCGAGTCCCCTCTCCAATACCGACTGAACCTAACACTCCTGTTGCCGAGAACTGGTGCTACACCCAGGTACTGTGGCAGTGCCTCACTTGTGTGTGCCTAGCGACGCTAGTGAGTGTAGGGCTATCCTTCTTCTCTTTACGTCTTGTGCAGACTTGCATTCGTATGTCACCCTTTAGTTTCCTAACGCGGCTACCGTGTGAATGGCTGCTTGACTCGCTTCTTCTGTGACCAGACGCGGTTGTAACTATCAGTACGCACAGGGTGCGAGGGCCATTTCAGGAGGTTGTTAGTTTGGTAAATAAACAATATTTCAGCATAAAATGTGTATAGTTAGATAAAATTTATCCAAATATCCTTGGTGATACTTCTTTATCAAGTTTGATTATACTTCTTTATCAAATTTTTCTATGTAGCCGCCTTTAGTTTCAATGATTTTTTCAATGCGGGTCCGAAACCTTTGACGAGCTTGAATTGTGGTCCTTATTCATTTCGGACAGCACTTGGACAATGGCGGCTTTCAGTGAAGCTTTGGTACTACGGTTAGTCTCCTTTTCACCAACGCTCCACACATGACAGTCCATGTGATTTAAATCTGGTAAATTTGGGGTTACAAGATCGTAAAATTTCTCTCATAACCAATCTTAGGTTAGTATGGCTTGGTGAAAAGTTGCTGAATCTTACGGGAAAACGTATGACCTTCCATTGGATACTCTATCTGTCCAATGCTTAACGACCGTTTTTAGAACATCAATGTCTCCAGCAGCAAAATACCTTGTGGAAAAATGTAAGATGGCATGACATGGCCCTCGTAACTCCTAAAACTATCACAGTTGCAGTTAAAGCAACTATGGACATGTCTTTTCATTTCTTGGTTTGACATCTTGATGTAAATGGGTTGTCAGACAAAAAATATAATGATTCGAGCGTGTAATAAAATGAAAACGAGATGTCCTCAAATAGCCTTTGCACCCTGTATGTAGGCTGCTCTGTATACTGAGATCAGTATAATCACTCTGTATTGAATAGCGTGAGTTTGGCGTGCATTATAAAATGGAAACTCGTCAAGGTTCAACTAAGGTTATTTTTGTGAATGTGTTAGTGCGAATCTGGGAATTTCGTTTGCCCCAGTCCCATTCTGCAGTCTAGTATCTGGCTCACAGAAATTTTTTACTGCTCTGCACGTAGGTGCATTGATTGTTTTTTGTTCAAGTGTTCTACACTGGGATGTGTTTCAGAAGATCTTAGCAGGCAGTCTTCCCTTATTCACAGTTGAATGGGAATATCCACTCATTCAAGCAAATATCTTTTAGTTATATCCTCAACGAATGGCATCATCTTCCATACAACACCAGAGCGTAGTAGAAACGGCAGCTCACACACGATGTTGAAGGTTTTCTTCGCTTTTCTTTAGACATTGGTAATGAAAGCTCATTGAATGAGTGTCATTCTGCGAGCACAAGCTGAAATGCAGATTGTATAAGGGTCTGTATTAGCATGGTAATTGCTCTATGCTAATGCTAAGAATAGCTGTTTGATCTGAGGCAATCTAACTTCGTGGCAGTGATAACACCCTGTGTTGATAGTTGAATGTTCTCGCCCAATATTGGCTGTGACTGTTGGAAACTTTTAGATTCGTGAAGTAAACGCGAGCAGATTTCTGTCTGCGTTAGGTCATCGTACATGATGCTTGTCCAGTTTCGTATGCCACGTCTTCAAAGATGTCTTTCTTTTCTTTTCAGGTCAAAGTGATAAAGTTTAGCTACATGTGGAGTATAAACAACTTTAGTTTTTGTCGAGAAGAAATGGGCGAAGTCTTAAAATCGTCCACTTTCTCCGCTGGAGCCAACGATAAGCTGAAATGGTGAGTTTCTGTGTGGACTTTGGGCTCGCTGATAATTTGATGACTTTTTGAAAATGTTGGAGTGGAGGTCGCTGTCGTTGTTGACGAACACGTCCCCATGATAAGGAATGTTACTTTTACTGAATCGACTTGAACGATGGCAAGAAAATTGTGGTAAACGATACAATCCAAGTATTATAAAATGTCCCTTATGTTAAAACAAACTTTTGATGCCTGTGCGTGAAAATCGATGACTGAGAGTGTGAATGTTTTCTTTCAGAATACATTCTTTTTCCCCCGGCAGAAGTGGGATGGGTAGCGGTAGGGATGGTAGTCCCAGAACACAGGTGTTCCACCTGATTTTTGATCTGTTCTGACCTCTTATTCCTCGTCTGACGTTTTGCCTGTGCGTGATCGGTGTCGGATGGCAAAGACTTGGGTAGAAACCGAAGAATAGGCGCCAGCTGGGTCGTTACTGTTACTGTGTGCTACTACATTTTCTTTTTTGCTTGGAATAAGCCATTTTTCGGAGTTGTCGACGTACGTTCAATGGAATTACATCCGGAATCGATTTAATCCGAACGCGTAAATGTTGGCACCCGAGTGAAAATGGTGTTTTGTTATCAAAGGATTCGTGTTGCTATCAGTACATCCTGTGCTGCTACAGCGTGTTCCGCGTATCTTCATTCTTGTACACATCAACACGTGTCAAACATTAACAGCACCGAAGGATTTCTTGAATAGTGAACATTTATTTCAATATCGACAGAGTATTTCTCAACGAAATAGGATTAGATTGAAGCTAGCAGAGTACAGCGGCCTGCTACACTTGCGTGGAAGCACAAAGCATCCTACGTGTTCTTTTTATCCTCTTCTTCGGCGAATTTTCTCACGAAAGTGTGCAATTTTCAGACGACGTTTGATGTTTTCCAACTATAGGAGTTTACTCAAGGTCGGTCTGTTTATATCGAAAGAGACCAAGGCAGGACGGCTTCAACATGTTTCCATTTTTTTCAAATCCGTTTGACGAGTTTATTCGTCTAGTATTTAAAATACAAGCTGATGAAAAATAAGTTAACTCGTCCTCGCCGAATAAAGGAATAGCGTAAAGCCTGTTTACTGTTGCGATTTGCTTCTATCTCTTCCCTATTTGTAGAATGGAGGGGAAACACAAGGTTCCTTTCCCATAAACGAGTCGCTGTTCTCACCGCCTGGCCGAGTTACGAAAGAAAACATCTGATTTTAGATTTTATCACGTATTCGTGCGCGTCGCGACCATCATACATGAAGGAGTAGCTCTTAACCCGGCGTTACTCACGCGGTAGTTGTAAAAATGGTTAGTTTGGAAACCACCCAGAAATAACATTAACTTATCGAAATTGGGTGACTGAACCCGGGGTGACTAGAGCAGGGTTAAGCATAACAAGCTAACACGGAACAATCACCAGTATCTTAGATGCCAATTCTGCTTCAGTTCGAATCATTTGCGTCTTTGTTAGTCGTTAAAGAAATAAATGCCACGTTAGATGCAAATTTGAACTTCTCATCTACGAACACCGCAAGGTAACATATCGGACGCTACGAACGAAATCTACCAGTCTGAACACAGATTCCATTGATCAGAATGATCGGCATGGAAGTGGATAACAGTCACATGCGGAGTTCGCCCATCAACGAATAATCTCTTCGTGTAACAGTAACTGGTCCGTTAAGGAGAGGTTCGCGTATATTCCCGTTCTTGGCAATGGAGTTTTGTAAGCGACTTAAGTCCGTGCCCCCGACCTGGGAACCGCATGGACGATATGGTCACTCGATTCCTGCGCGTTGCGTCGTCGCTCCGGACGAGAAGGTGGTGGTCGGGCCCGTCGTCCCTGCAGTCTCGTGTGTCTCCCAGCGCTGGGAGAGCTGCGCCTTGCGTATTCTTGTATTGATTTGGGTGCGGGGGAGGGGCTCTGTAGAGGTCCTCCCTCTCAGGAATAGAGGAAGGGGAGTTTGTGGACAAGGAGAGTGTGAGGGATCCTTCACTGAGATAATTAATATGCTCAGGGGACCTCCTCCCTGCCGGATACGGGGTCGAGTTGGGGAGGAAAGGGGAAGAAAGTTGCAACGAAGTGGATAAAGAAGGGTTTGGAAAAAAGCAGGAACTTGGAGGCGGTTATTCGTAGTAACTTCCTACCGACCTTTTGCCACGTTTGGTGACAGACTTGTGCGTATTGAACATATCTGTTTTAGCCAGCGTCTACTCGCGTAACGCAGTGCTTGCGAAGCAACGTTTCATTCGGAAAAGTTGTATTTAATATTATGTTACTCTGAATGTTCGCGTTTTGTTAATAATCTTGTATCAGTTTCCGGGAAATACCTCGGATGTATATATACGTCAAGGGATAAGTAAAGCATCCTTGGATCTGTGAAGTTCATGTACAGTTACAAACTACCAGCAGTGGAAATAATTCCCTTGTAAAAAATGGTATTTTAAACCGTAACTTCTCAGACCTCGGTTAGTCGTTAGAATACAAGGCAATATCTTACCTCGATTGGCGAAGTAGGACTACGCTTACGGAAAACTTGTGTGTTCTTGCGCGTTGTTGCAGTCCACTTGGCCCTGACGCTGCTCATGTGTGTAGAGAGCTACCAGTCTTTACAGGGAGTTTCCGATGTATTTGTGTCGTGCTTATTTGGTGCACGATTCGATTTGTGTTCAGAAGTTTTAGTTTCAGGTGGTAGAAGTATGTGCTGTTAAGTGAAAAGTACATACGGCGAAGTCGAGGACACATATTGCGACTCGAGTCCAGATCAAGTACTTCGAAGTCCTGGAACTGTAAATTCATAACACAAACCAAATCGCAGGTTAAACGAGTACCACACATATAGGAAAGTAACTGTAGTTGTTCTCTAGCTCCTGAGCCCGACGCCTTCCCCTTCTCGCCACTCCAGCTGTAACTGGGCCGCGTCACACATCCCCTGTCGCACTCCAGGCACTTCTCGTGGGCTTCTGCCTTTCCAGTTCTCATTTTGTGTGGCCTTTTATCTGTCACCTCACTGTGTAGTGATAGTGATGGTCACTCAATGTATATAAGGGTCATTCAGTTTAAGGCTTAGGCTGCGTTCATAGTGAGCCCGCTGTACTCTACTTCATGCGTGTTATCTCTCCATCTTCGATTCTGTTGTGTGCACAGTAGCCGAATTCATACGAGGTGTCTCCATGTTCTGGCCACGAGACACCCTGGTTGAATGAATTCTACGTCATGTTTGTGCTGACACCAACACTACATTTTGCCTTGTCCTGACATTATGCGCTGCTGGAAGCGGAACCGCTTGTGCCCGCAATGTACATCTGGAGCTGCCTCGCAACAGGCCGTCGCGGTTCCTATATAGGTCAGTGACGCTGTCCCAGCTCCGCAGCAGGCAGGGCTGCTGCTGCCGCCTGCTTCTCATCCAACATGTATATGCCTCGTAGTCGCTTTTTGTCTTCCTTTTGCACTCTGCTTCTTTGTCCGTAGCGTCCGGTTCTCGTAGGATAAGGGCATCGAGCGCTGCACACTTCGTCCAACTTTTTCGCCGCCCATGTCGATAATCAGCTATTCGGTGGCATATCTGCGCTTCGGTGGCCAAAGTTCAATCTGAATATATATTTTCCAGTGTAAAAGCTAGATTGAGGTTGGTCCGATGATCGTATTTGTGTTGATGTGTAATGAGCACAGCTGATGACACGGATTGTACAAGTCGAGGGTTGGTCGATGCCATTCGTGTGAAGTTTATGCAACCATGCTTACGTTATGCAGGAAGTCAATCGCATGTCCGTGGTTCAGTCAAGTCGGGTTATTTATGAGTTAATTAGGTATCGTGAATTTTGTGTGTCTTCAGTTTTTAGAGCTGTGTTTTCCACACATACTTCAGGTTTAGCTTTTTGGCCAACTTTGTTCGTTGCTTTTAAAGTAATTTCGAGTGATTTTCAACGTACTTCTAAGGTACGTTCTAATTTTTCATGATTGCACAGAATCGTTTCACTCTAAGTTGAACTTTTATTTGGTGCGTACGACTGTTGCTGTGTTGCTGATTTTGGTACTCCTTCCTCACCCAAGCATCGAATACTCATTTCACTTACCCTACCAATTGCCCATAATAGTCACAACACTTTATTTCAAAGACATTTTCGGGAAATATTTTATAGTCTAGAAACTGTTGAATCTAATCTGGAAAACACTGCAAAAAATGTTTGGCATTTTTTTCTATTGTAGTGGTTTCTTCCCATGGTTCTTCACGATAGAATTCGGCAGGACTAGAACCAATCTGTTGCAGTAGGTGCGACCTGTCCATAAGAATCCTCTTGTGACTTTTTGTCACAATCGAGGTGCTGTTGTGTTGAAGCGTGAATGTGGTCGCCTTCATTTCGTCGAGGAATTTGTCGACCTCCTTTCGTGAGGCCTCCCCAAATCATCAGGAGAGAAAGGCCTACCCGCTCTCAAGCGCACTGACTTTTGCGTGCGCCGTGGCACTGGAATTTCTCGTCTTCTTCCTTTTTTTCTGTATTTTAGGACTAAATCAAGAACGAAGGTCGATTGCTGTCGCTGGGCACACTGAGTTACGACAATGCGATAGGTTTGCAGCGTGGCTCTCTTCTTTTCACTTTTATTCTGAGTGTTCTAGTTCCCTTGGCGTCATGTGGGACAAACGGGTTGTACAGGATGCGGCTAAAGCATCTCATATTACTTGGTTTAATGAAAGCGATGCTAGATGCGGAGAAGCGGTCAAGTATTTTTATTTTCTCTATGCATGTATATTTCTATCTTATTTCCGATCGAAAACGCTCTTGTTAATTCCATGTTTTATTTCGCTTTTATTAAACCAACGAATATGTGAGGTTATTTCGCCTCACTCTTTATTTTGCGGCCGTACTTTTTTTTCTTATTAACAATATTAAGCGAAAATAATCATTAGGAGGCCTGCGTTGTTGGGATCGGTGAAATATATTAAATACATTTTTGTTCGCATATCCGTTTACCGCGTAGACACATTTTCACTCAGAAAGTAGCGTAATCGATCGTTGTAGTCAAGCGTCGTGGGAAGGCGCTCGCGCATCTTGGGAAGTCGATAAAAAACTGAAGAAAAAAGGTGTTCATGTGGATGTAAAATTGTGGTACTCTTGTTATTCTTCTGAAATCTCTTCCAACTTTATTTATAGTAAATTTTGTTGTGAGTTTTCACCTGGAGAAACGCTGTTCTGATGCTCATTCTACAGCATTCCATTTGCTGTAGAATCTTTCTTTCTCGAGCAAAAATTTTAAACAAGTGAGACCTTCACGTTTTTTTTAGGATTATAGGATCAAAGAAACTTAAATTGAGATTGCATCTCTATTTAACCATAATTTAAACTAAAGAGACTTGAGCAAAGGTACTGCGTTTTGAAACTGTCGACCAATGAAAAGGTGAGGATTGGCTTATGAGTACAACCAATGAGAAAAATTGCTTTCACAACCTCGGACCTCGCATAAAACATATCTTTTGCGTTGAGGCCTTCACGACCTCTTCCTTTCTTTACCTTTAATTGATGCCTTTCATTGGGTTTTAGCCTGGTGCACCAAAGATAGATGCCCGCCCTCTCCCCGCCTCACGGGGATGTAAACACAGGAAACAGCTGGCCTTGGTAACCTTCCCTTCGTCCGCCCACTCGCCGAACCACCTCTGCTTCTCTCCCACCCTCCCCCATCTCGCTCTCTGTGCATCATTGTCCACCGCGTCTGCCTGCTGGCAGAGCCTTAGCTGTGTTCTCTTCAAGCATCACGGATTCCTTTTGATCTTAATTCAGTATGTTATCTGAGCGTGTCGTGCTCGTGCATGTACACCGAAATACATGCCACTCTTTTAGTAAGAATCCTAAACTATACACAAGAGCTCTTACGCTGTCCCTCCCTCTCTCTCACTGCCAAACTCGGTTTTTACAACCGATGTGGCTCTCTGTACTTTTTAGGGGTGCCCAGAATCTCGAGTACCGGTCTCTTTGGTTCTGAAGTCATCCCATACACCCACCCTTCGTTAGCCCCACTCGCCCGACCGCTCGCTCTAAATATCCTTTCATCGCCCACCGCGCAGACACCCTCACCACGCCGCCCACCCTCGCAACCCACGGCTGTCCTCTCCGTCGCTCAGCGCTAATCCCATTCGTCCCCAGGGGGGCACTGTTAGGTTGCCGCAGCTATGGATAGACCTTCGGGACTTAGTTTTCCGTGTTCACTTCCTCCCCAATTGGCGTACCTTCTACGTTATCTCTTCTTTATCGTTTCTTCCTCTTCATCCTTAACTTTTTCAATGGGATCCTGTATGAGGCCACACCTTGTGTGAAGATTCCAATTTTTCTCCAGTCGATGCTAAGTTGTTCCCTTTGTTTCGGTGCGACGTAGTCTGAGTCACTGAAGCGCTGCAGTCTAGAGTCTAGACCACTGCTACCAAGATGACGTCATGTTTACGTCTACTTCACGTGTCCCTTCTCGATATCTTGTAAGCGAATATGCGCGGAAATTTCTAGTTTTGCGTCTCTGTTTACATTATTCTTTAGCGAATCATGTTCCTGTTTGTCGTTATCGACTTGTCTTTCTGCCTGTTTTTTTATGAGAGATATCGTTTAGTTTTTCACTGTAACCCTTCATCGGGGAAAAAAAATTATTTTTTTATAAAAAGTACGTTCATTTGTAGGGCGCACTACTTAGAATTTTGAATAACTTTCAAAGTACACTTATTACTTTGCTGTGCAAATTGTTATAGTGCTGATGTCATAATGCTAGTTCATTTTGGGGTAGGGTTCGAGAAATTAAATGCCGTTTGATTGTGTTTCTCATTTTCAATTTCAGCAAGTTCATGGTAGGAAAATATGTCGAACCTTTTGAGGAACAAGCACTCACTTCGATTTACCTTTACCGATGCATCTTGCGAGCCAGGTTTAGGTCACAAGACGTATATAAAGACTACGAGTCCTTGGATCAACCCTGAAGGGGCCAGTCATAAAATACTGGACCGTTTCGTTAGGCTGTTCGTATTTCGCATGAAGGTAATTTTGGTCTGATTGTAAGTACAGATAAGACTGCAACTAGCTTTTCATGTAAAGCCACCAGCGATAGCCTTATCGCGAAAACAGTCCGGCATTATAGCGTTAATATTGCAGTGTTTGTTTAAACAAACACCCTGTATTCAAGTCGCCCGAGATGCCGCGCATTCAGTGCAATAACGATAATCACGAAGACCGTCATGGGCTGCAGGTCGAGACGCTCTTAATTGCCATCTCTGATACACTGAAGAGGATTGTCCCCCAGCGCTTCTTGGGGATTAACAGCCTCTCACGGAATTGGTAGGATTCCTGAGCTATTCTGATTACTTTAACTCCATGAACAATAAGCAGTGGCCTGAAAACCTGAAACTGGAATGAACTTCAAAGTGAAACTGAGTTTCGTTGTTAAAATCTCACTAAGGGTAGCGGTAGTTGAACTCCTAATATGATAACAATCTATGCTATACGATAAGTGCATGTATTTTTTTGTGATACCGTTGATCTGTGCACCAAAGAAATTGAACATTCCCGGGTTTAGATACTCGGGTACTATTCCTAATCAGTGAGACTGTCAGAGAAGGCAGTCCGTATCAGCGATACAGAAAATGACATGACGTGAGATCTAAAGTAATTCTTATGAACAATAATGCTATCCTTCGAGCTGGAGGGCGACCGGCCAAGTGTGCGTGTGCCCAGCTCTCCCCCGTACGGCGGAGGCCGACCTCACATCCCTCACTTCCGATGGCGTGCACGTCTGGGGCCCCCTGCCTCTCTTTGCTGCCTCGCCGGGCTGCGCTCCCTCCTGCTCTTCTTTGGCCTTCATCCTAAATCGTCTTTTTTATTGTTGTCCTCTTTAGTTCAGTCCCCCTCTTGCTCTTCTTTTTGCTTCCGTTGTTAGTCGGCGTTTTNTCTTGCTCTTCTGTTCACGTATGTTCGAAGCTTTTTTATCCCTCTTAGTTATCTTTAGTTCACTCCTTATTTAATCTTCTTTGGCTTTCGTGCTTAGCCATGTTTTTCTTATAGTTTGTTTCCCTTGTACTCTTCATTCTAAATTACTTCTAAGCCATAGTTTTTTGTTCCCACTTTGGTTCATTCCTTTCTTGGTATGGAAACGTTATTTTTTGTTTTTGATCATTTATCTTTTGGTTTTGGTTATTCAAGTAACATTTGTGTCTGACGTCTTGTCACGAACTGCTGAAATTTGGATGAAGATTATAGTTTTTTTTCAAGCAGTTTACTAAAATTATTGAAAATACTTGTTTCGTCGCTGCTGTAATTTTTTTTTTATGTGGTATTCTGAGCCCATGCTTGGTAAGCCGTGCAAAATAGTATCGAACATATGAGTTATTCTTTTACATTCTTCATGCATTATATGTACTGCGAAACGCTTCCTTTTTTTTAATAAGTTTTCCTAAAAGTATTGTTGACAGCCTGCCTGCTCTCCCCGCTCATTGTCACTCTTATTTATTGTTGAATTGAGTTCGAAGTTGACCTATCTTTGTAATGTATTTTCTTCTGTTGCAGTGAAGCGAAATGTAGATAGTTACACCTTCTGTGCTTTGCTGTTGGTAGGTCTGGTGCTGCCCTGTGGCTGTATCATGGGTGCGTGATCCAGGTTGCTCCAAATGATACGTTACCAAGCTTAGAAATAGATATCAGTTCGTAAAAAACCTGTGTTATTTTCAAAGGAATCGGAACATCCGGGCTCCACGGTAAACATAAATTTAACAATTTCTGCTGAAAAGGGTTTTTCAACCCTTTATCACACAAACGCGAGGTGTTCTCAACGTACGTTAAATATATTATACAATGGGATTATAATACGTACAATTATATATTATTAACAATTTATAATACAATTATTATATTATAATACGTCCTCTAATAAGTCCTCCTGCATAAATAGCTGATAAAAATCGAGTTAAACTGAGTTTAATTTTTTAATTTTGACGTGTAGAATTTCCTTTTTAATGGACTCATTACTGAGCGAGTCGCAGCTGTACAAGAAATTACGTTGGTCGCTGGTCAACACTGGTACTTACAGCGCCGAGTGAAAATTATCTTTTGGCGATCTGGTGAGGGATTCATTAATTATGAATCCAGTATTTATAATACGAATGTCGTCGTCAGTGCGTTTGACGCTAAAGTAAATTAATGAACTTGCGTGGTTTTGTTCGTTAACGTTTATGTATAATGTTCAAGAATCTCCTATGTTAGGAAAGAATAATGATGTGGAACTCTTCTCTCAATCGACAGGTCTACGTTATTTGTTCTTCAAAGTCTCGTTGAAGCAAGAAGAAATATGAATAAAGATACGGTTCCTTGTTTTGAAAAATGTGTTATAATATATACCTAGACGAATGTTTTTCCAGCGAATGCTGGATGGTGTGATTTTTATCGATATTTCGTTAGACTTTGAAATTAACGCGTCTTGTTCACTAGCATGACGATGTGCCGGATCATCCATCGTTTGTTTTTGTAAAAATGTGTTTTTCTATTACGAGCTCAACTGCCGGTCATTAGCATTCAGTCTTGACCTACTTTTGTACTGTTTATTCAATTTTTATCTGAATTCGTTGATCTTGTGCGATGTTTAATTTTTATTAGTTGATTATTAGTCCAAATTGAAATCAAACACCAAAAATTAGTTCTTAAATTGCGACCCTAGAAGAGCTCGGTAAGTCCATGACCTCTAAAATGAGTAATTTGAAGTAGCGCCCGTTCGCCTCATGTGTGATGGCCGTGTAGGGGAAGTCTGCCTCTGAACGAGACCTCAGCAGCAGCACATCAGCTTTACTGGGAGCTGCTCGGGCTCTGCACGCGCTGTAAGCTCCTTATTGCCTTCTTCTCTACTCCAACTTTTGCTCTTGTTCGCGTCTTCTCTTCGGCTTCTGGTCGGTCTCCTCCTATCCTGGCCCGCGTCTAATTTCAATCGCGTACGCGTAGGGTTCTATTTGTATGGTCTTAGTTAAGAAGTTGATGTAATTTTTTATGTGAAAATATTTTCTGGTTACTTTGATTTCTTCGGTTGGTGGGCTCTTTTCAACCACTTCAAATCGAATGAAACGTTGAGATTCAGGTTTATTTACATTTGTCGCTTTGTTTTACACGTATTGCATCTATATTTCCGTGCACGGGAAACGATAATTTTCTCATAAAACTTTGAAAATCCGCATTTTCGTGCGACTGATTTAGAACGAGGTGGCTCACTAATTATACGTCACTCTTCAAGTAGCTGCTCAGAAGATTTTAAGGGAATCTATCAGGTTGTAACAGAAGTTCTGTTCAATTTTTGAGCTAGATTTTTAGGGCACGA
>VOMN01096635.1:0-28836 GCA_014899125.1 Orchestia grillus | reverse complement strand
TTTCATGACGTTACGAATACTTATTTGACCCACTGTACGTGTGGTTGGGTTGAGCTTGTTCTGTTGAGTCCGTATACTTATCAAAATCGAGATTAGTGATTAGTTTGACGGCAGGAATGTTGTTATCATCGAAATTTTATATGCCAGTCTTGAGTGATTGTGAGAGAAGTGAACGATGTTAAACTTGTACAACAACTACGCTACAGTGAGAGTGTAGAACTTCTAAATTTGTTATAAATGCAATATGCAGAGGGTATGGAAGTAGAGAATCTAGGTGAAAAAGATGCGTCGCATATTTTTAAAATACTGTAAGCCAGAGCCTAATGTTTTATCTATGGGAATTATGTCTGAAGTATTGATTAGATCTATGAGAGTGACGTCAATACTGTTGCGAATATAAATTTACCAGGAAGTTCTTGACAATTGTCCCTCAAATTCCATTCGGATATTGTCAGTATTTGATTGCGTGAAAGTAAATCTTACGGGACTATTCTAGCATTAGTTTTTCACTGTAATTGTATGTTACATAACAGGGTTCTATGGCGTACTGGTTAGTGTGATTGCCTCGCAGGTGGAAAGTTAGGGTTCGATTCCCGGCTCATGCACTGATTCTCACGTAACCATGGAGTACTTCCCTTGGGAAAGAAAGCATGAACCATACATTCCTCACATCCCTCACGCGTCAGTAGTTGTAAGGCATAGAAAACCTAACGGTAAAACGTGTTGGAATGAATGAAGGTGAACAGTGGGCAAGGAAGCAATTTTCGGAGAACAATGCTATTTGCAAGAGTAGGTGGCATAGATAGCAACATGAGATGGAAGGTAACTTTTTCGTACGAGAACATCCGCCCTTCGACGAAATAAAATCGTAAGTACAGAATCCAAATCAATGAAACTGATGCAGTCAACCTTCTCACAAACTGACCCACACCGCACACCATGAGACGCTTATTAGCTTGCCGTAGACAGCTCAAGAAAACCCACGAGAAGCCAGAATTTCTACAGTGAAGCATGGTACATCTGAGAGAATCCCTCGCCCGGTAATAGCGTCAAAAGATCAGGCAGTACTGCCTCTTGTTGCCATTCGCCAAAGCTACATTACATTCGATTGAAAAGCAATTACCTTTACTTATCTCAGCCTTTGCGTTAACTATCACGCACGCTAGTCATGGAAGTGTTCCGACAGGTAAAAAAAAAGGTGTTTGCTTCGTTAGTTAACCACGAGTACATGTACTCCCACACACAAATACTCAAACAACTCTTAGGAAGGAAACTCTAAAAGAAAGTTGTTTCCATTTAAAATAGTTGAACAATCAATTTGAATTTTTAAAGAGAGGTTTTTATTGATTTTAGCCTAAAAGCAACATTGTGCTATATGAGTTATCAAGACAGCAACATACGATCCAAAGTACCATTAATAAGACAGACAAAATGAGATGAAATAAACCACAAAGGAAATAGATGAGACACGATAAAATAAGAAGTTACTCACTGGAACGTTTCTACGTCGTCATCGTCGTCGTCGTCATCTTCTGCTCCTGGAAACGGAAAATTGCACGTGAATATTTGCCTTTCATTTGAGATATAAATAAGAAAAAACTTAAGCCCGAAACGGCCGATTTCATTTTGATCAACTGCGCATGGGGTATTTGAAATGCTTCATTAGTTGGGCCCTCAGTAATCGGGCAGCAATTAAACGATGAAGTTTGAATTGAAGTCGGTTGAAATAATGGCGAACTATTCATTGACTGTTACTACAAATGCGCACATTTCTGACCAAAATTATTCCCCGAAATCACTCAGGGAAGAATTTTATGCAGAAATATCGCCGGCTTAGTGAGTGGCAAGCTGTATCAAGATCAATAAAAAACCGATAAAAAAAATCACGTCCGAAGGATACCAAGGCAGCTCCATGAAAAAGAAGTCGTTCCACCAAGCTAGACACAGGAAAGAGAGTAGATGGGGCGGACCGTTAGAGCATCATTTAGGTCGCGATTCAGGACGCTGAATCCTAACTCATAAAGATTGGTTCGAAATTAACACCGCAATCAAGCTTGAGCGTTATTTACGTTTCAGCTTTTGACTTATGAGTTCATACATTTTTCAGGTGGATGCAGTTGTGTATAGCTGTATATAATGACATCACGATCCCACACAGCTCCGTCATCGGCTTGTAGCTTTAATGTGAACTAGGCGAAGGGTTTATTCCCTTTTATGGACGAATATGAAAGCATGAATGACGTAAAATTCCAATATCGGTGATCGAATGTGAACACTTTCGTTACCAATGAATTATACAGTAAATCGTGTGAGATGATTAAAAAAAAAAACACTCATCCTTATATTTAAGCAAGAAAATGTGTCTGACAGAATGAGTTAAAATCCCAAGCCCTACAATACCAAATCACAACAAACAAAGAGAGGCATCAAGGTACGAGAGCTCGAAGTGGCTCCAGACACACACCTGCTTTCTTCTTCCTGTGGTAGGCCCGACGAGGCTGCTGGTGGGGCTGCTCGCCCTCACCATGCAGCAGAGACGTGCGGTACACCACCAGCGGCTGCCAGTCCTCGCTGCGGCTGCTCGGCATCCCTCCGCTGATGCGACGCTCCAAGTACGCTTGCCTGCCGCAAAAACACTGGTTCATTTGCCTGCTTTGGTGTCTAGTATATGCTAAGTTTAATATGCTAATGTATATAAATATGATCTGTATACATTACCTAATACATGATGTTACACTTTGAAGTGTATCTTGAAGTTAAGATGAGGTGAAAAATTTAGTTACGCTTGCCTACCGCAAGTACATGGGTTCTTTGGTCGGGTTTTGTACTCATGGCCCGAAGGTAAGCATGTTTGAAAGTAAAATAAAGAAAGTGTGCCTTGTGGTTATGATGTATTGAAATACTATAGGTACGCTGGCCTGCTACATATATATGGACTCTTTCATTTGGCTTTGTAATAGTGACACTGGTGAACTTAAGATAGGCAGGTTTGCAAGTAAATTAATGGAAGTATATATCAAGATTATAATTAAATAAAAAGGTTGGGGTACGCTTTTCAGACTGTCGAGAGTGCACGTACATATGAAAGCACTGAAGCGGAACACCTGCAGTTCCCAAGCACTGACAGCGAGTGAGGTATGAACTTAAATTGACAGCGAGTGAGGTATAAGTTCATAATTTGTAACATTCGAAACATTGATTAGAGAGCAAACGATGGCCTCGAACACATAGAGACCACACGTTAAAAGAAAATCGTCGAACTAAAAGCAAAATGGCATCTAACTCGGAGAACAATTTCGAAAGCTACACATTGGAAGCGCATTATTCACAGGACGCGAAAACAGACCCACAATAAAAGGAAAAACTTCATACAACCAAGGAATTTTAAAACTTATTCATCATTTGAGATCTCACTTAAGATTTTTCTAACCAGCTTTAGAATTACATACACGACTTTCTTGTCCTGCTTGAGGAGTTTGTTGGTGAACTCTGCCAAGATCTCCAAGAAGGGCAGGCTGGGAGGGGGCGCCGCGGGGTCTGTGGGTGGGTCAGCGGGGTGCACTGCAAAGAGGATGCCTTCTCTGTGCAGGGCAGTGATGGCTTCCCTGTTCTTCACGGCGTCCAGACCGAATGACAGGGCGAAACGCTTCGCCAATTCCTGAGGTAATCATATAAATTGATAAAAACGATGAAGCGATTTTAGAAAATTTCTAAAGAAATGAAAACACTTGACCCAAAAGATAAGAAATGCTTTGCTCATTCATGAAGGACAAACCAATACGCAATTAGAAAGATAAGCAGTGACTGGTGAACTCTTAGACAAATTGGTAACGCTAGGCAAAAATAGATAAAGAAAAAAAGGTACAGATATATTTAACTGTTCTAATATCAGTCTACGAGTCCCTTCAGGAGCAGTCGATTCAACACTATTGTTACCTTCAGAGGCAGATTCAACAGTGAGTGGTGCCATGAAACACTCGTCATCTTGTGCTCTCAAAACGACGCCAATGGTCGCATGAGTCCAGGATTCGTGCTTATGAATTTGCAACTCAATGCAAGCACAAACCTAAGAAACGGTCTAACACTGGAAATGAAATGGAAAAGTTGTATCCAATGCCTACTCATCTGCCATGAAAACCTACAATATAGTCTTGCTTACTTATATAAAAAATGTCCAGTTCTTAATACAGGGTAGGCAAAAGTCACCAAGGGGTTGCAATAAGTTATCATTATGCTACTTTCAGTTTTTTTTTCAGATGTGTCACAGATCATTCCTTGGAAATTAATTGTGGAGAAGTATAGCGTCGCACAACGTATCCAAGTTGTGAAATTCTTCTATCAACGTCAGGGACCAATTATTCAAACACAAAGAGATCGTGGATGTCGCATTCAAAAGGCCACTGTCGATTACATAGACTTTGTAAATGCACCGCCAGCCACCAGTGCAGCGGCCGTTAACGGGTTGAGCACATTATTCTCAGAAATGAGACACACGAGTGTAGCCTGGAACAAGGTGCTCAAGCGACTCTCAGAGTATCCGAGGTACATACGGCCAAAGAACACACCTTGAGGCTGATGAAGTCCGTGCTCTGCCTGTTGATTTTAGGCGACTCCTTGCTGAGTTCCTTGTATATGATAGTGAGGGCAAGCGCCATGGTGCGGGCACAGTTCACCTTGTTGATCTCACGCGTCTTGCCCAGCGTAGCTTTGATGATGTCCCCGTAGTCGTCGTAGTACTGCACACCAATGTTACCTTCATTCACTTTGATGACAATGGACTTCTACAGCCAATGGGCAACGATGAAAAAATTTGAACCTTTAAACGGTGTAACAGGGTAAAGCATGACCATATATTGTGATACAATTTAATTATTGGTATAGAATCCGTCTATTTAAAATGAACCGCATAAGTAGGAACAAATTTTCAGCGCGCATCGGTCGCTTCTTGAGGGTGTTCGTGTTTCCCCAGCCGGTTTTAGGTTTTCAAAATGTGACAAAACTGGGATTAGGATGGCTCCACTGCAATCTTACGGAATCTTTCAGCATGATTGGCTACTTTAAAGGAAATGACTTGAACTTGAACCAATAATACACAAGACTTAAAGATGAACTATTTAAATAGTTGAAATCAGCGGTAATTTTGTACATTTCCAATGAACTTTTTTTGCGACTCATTGAAATTTTTTCCCCTGGAACACATCTGACCGCACTGCACCTTTGGTGTCAGGGTTTCCTCGCTGCGGCGTCCATTGAAGGGCTGATCCGTTAATATCGGAAAAATCAAGTAACCTACGCAATAATGCCCCGGTTTAGGTGGCTATGGGAAAAGCTGCTTATTTTCATAGCCCCACGTCGAAGTCTGGATGCAATAAGAACATATTTCTTTCAGAAGGCGGAAATGGTGAGTACTTTGAAGCGTTGCCAAGATCGGAGATTTCGACAACTACACGCACAGGCTCTGATCAGCCTATGGACTTGATATCAGAGACTTTACAGTCGAGCATAATAAGACCATGAAGCCCCCACTCGGTTACGAGTGAATACGAGAAAGTTTTTCACATATTCCTCCAGGATTCAAACGAGGAACAAATGATGAACAAAAAGCAAAGAAAATGTAAAGTAAACAAGTATAAAATAACAGAATATAAACTAAACTTCTTATCAAAGTTGATAACAAACGGCAATAACGTATTTGAATAGTGCTAATAAATACATCAGGATTTGGGTCAGAGCGGCAATACTATTGCGACACCCTCTATTGTACATACGGAGCCGCAATCCCAGCAGAGTGCCCTAAGACGGAGGTTTTCTCCCTCAGATTACATATTAGTTAGTTTAAAGCTCCCCACCCTCATGAAATGTGATCGAAAGAGAGCGAAGAGACGGGACCATTTAATACGGACTGCACAGAACGGAGCGGGTGTGTCTAGGGCCTCACCCTGACGTAGTGCTTGAAGACGTCAGCAGCGACCTTGGTGGGCAGGACGTTGTAGACCACCAGCTTGCAGAAGGTGGCCAGGAAGTTGCGCCGCTTGTGCAGCTCCTCAATTTTGGCGTGGTCGCTCTGCTGAGGGTCCGCTGTGGAGGCAGGCTCGTGTCAGTTGCAGGTCAAGTGAGTGCAGGTTTATTAGTACATAGAAGTCATCGTCAATACCAAACTTGCCAACTACAAGAATATTGGATCAACCAATATAAAAAGTAATTAACAATGACATAGAAACTAGTTTTGGAGGGCAACACACTTAGGAAATTATCTCGCTAATACCAAACTGTTGAGACATTGGTCAGCACATTCGAAAAATTATCTGCTATGACGTAGAAACTCGCTCGGAAGCAACCAAATTAGCAAATTATATCACCCAATAGTCGTGCTAGTTCGCACCTCACAAGCACAAAGCAACAAAGCTGCACACAATCATACAGCATCAATGAACACGTCGGACTGGATGAAGTCGTTGAGGAGGTGCTGTATGCTGAGGTAAGATTCAAAATACAACACACAACACCCTAAGGCCACTCACCGATATCGTCATCAATGAACACGTCGGACTGGATGAAGTCGTTGAGGAGGTGCTGGATGCTGCGGTCCGAGTCGTACACGAGGGAGGCGAGGCTCGGGCTGGAGTTGGCCAGCTGGCGGCTGAACACAATCAGCAGGTCGCAGAGGACGATGTACGCCTTGAGGAAATAAAGGAGGTCACTTCACACCTCATTTAGGGAGAGGTTCTGCCACACTCATCTCGCCAGGGATAGATACTTCAAAAGTACTAACCCACACTCATCTCTCCAGGGATGGGTACTTCAAAAGTACTAACCCACACTCTTCTCCTTTGACTTTGTCTTAGTGTCTCGTGTGAGTTTTAACGGCTAAAATGATGTTGGTAAATGTCATCCAGAGCATCCCGACATTCGTCCATCACTCCTTCACTTAAATCAGGGGTCCCCAAATTTTCGGCCCATTAACTTCTTCATGGAATGTTCGACTCTTCACTGACCGCCATTCAAAAACTTTAAAATAAATTAATAGGAATTAAATTCACGCACTAACTTTACTACGTTTACCGTTACTCATTAGTGTCATCGACCCATTGGTTATTGAGATATTTGTCTCTCTTTTTTGACCTCTTCATTCATTTAACCAAACACTGCCCCCTCAATCCCTCTACTTCTTCAGGCATATTAGGTAAATCAGTACAGCCAAATATAATATTGCAGTTAACACCTGTTAATCAAAATATGAATACAATTTCCCGACATACAGTTACAGTTATACATACAAGGAAGAACGTAAGCATATTTAACAATACTTTCAAGCTTAAGTGTTAAAACTCCTATACAATGATAAAAATCACAGTCTTTAAATATTCTTGAATCCCATTGAGCAATACGAAACATGAGCTCCATTTTGACGAGCAAAAAATTTCCTGATGAAATAAAGATGTACGAGGATATTAGCCGTTCAAGATGATTCCCGAGTGAAATTAAAAATTTACGCTACTCAGATATTCGTTGTGTTGCACGAATGGGTCCTTCCCAAACGGCAAGTAGCACGAGCTGCAGAGAAATTGCATCAGGCTTTTTTGTACAATAAAAAATTGAAAGAACCCCCTAACTTTCCTTTAAAATTGAACAGCGGGGCCGTGAAGTGCCTCACCTCTTCTCTAAGCACTTTGCTCTCGGAGTCCGACAGGAGTTGCTTCGCTGAGTCCACAAAGGCGTGCAGTCGTTTCCTCAGGCTCTCAACAGCACCATCAGTGAGGGCCTTCTTCTCGATCAGATCTTCCAAGTTGTGCAGCTCCCACATGATGGCGAAAAAGTAAGCAGAAATGCAGTACTTGGCCGCCTCTTCAGGCAGAGCTTTGTCCCCCGCCACAGCCCTCGTGATGTTCTGAGACAGGAACTCCCACAGGTTGCAGACGCCCATGTTGTGGCACGAGTAGAAGATGGATACTTTCTTCACGGACGAGTTGAGGGCAAATATTTCATCATCGTCGGGAGTCTCCTGGCCCTCAATAAGGTAGAAGTATTCGGCGTTGGCTTCTTTGTAGGTGTTAGCGAGCATATCTAGCAGAGACGAGCGGGAGATGTCACAACGCGAGTAGATAGCAAAGTCTTCGTTGCACAAAACTTCCAGAGTCTTGGCGGCAGTTTCCAGAACCTCGGTGTCGCTATGCTTCTCGCCAACGTCTTGGATCAACTTCAGCAGTTGGTCCAAATTCTACAAGAGGAGAAATCGTACAAGCAGACGATTATTTGCCTATACAGGCAACATAAAAACACTGTTGCCGTCAGCGCCTCAGACAAAAAGGTCCCCTTTCAGGGGAACTTTACAACACTCTTAATTAAGGGCTACCAAACTCTTACGGCATACTGGAAGTATGGATTCGATACCTAGAAGATCTTCCACGGACCCTGTGATAAGACATAAAATAAGGACGGTGGTAAATATGCGTACGGATATCGTCAGAATTCGTATTGCCTCCAATCAGTAGCGCTTATGAACTGCAATAAATGAATCATATTCGTTAAATTCACGACAGGTAAAGGTCAGTATTAGTGAGTGCATGAGGCAAAGTTGACATCAGAACTATTGACCACAATGATAATATTTTCGAGGCGGTGTCAAGGAACAGCCTCACAAACACGGGTGACTTTGTTATCGAGTTAAACAATTATCGGAATCACGGAAATGATTTTCTACGAATATCATAAAATTACACGGAAATTTTACAACAAAAATTTTTGTGCTAACCAATTCGAACAAATGTTCGTCGCGGTCCGAGGAGCCTGCTCACCTTCTCTTGCCTGCTGGTGGTATAGATCTCGAGGTCGAAGTACTGGGGGATGAGCAGCAGGTTGGCGACCTTCTCTTTGTCCGCCAGGAACTTGTTGAGCATCAGAGGCAGCGTCGGGATGAGGTGCTCTGTTAGCCGAGTTCGGTCGTCGTTCACCTGGCCAAGAGATTCATTATTAAACATTTTTCCGACCACCAGCGGAAAAATTTGCGAATAAAAAACCAATAAGAAGGAATTTTGGGAATCGTTTCTCCAAAGAAAATTCACAGCGACATCTCAACATCGACTTTACATGGAAACACAACCAATTTTTAGGGATTGGAGTACATGTGTGACTTTGAAATTGAGAACAAAATTTTTGTAGCCCGTCAAGTTTCCACTAAAAACAAGAAGTTTAATGCACCCTGCATTTTATTTAAAGGAAACTTCAAGTACAACAACTTCAAGGACTTCGACGTACACTTCGGAGATGTACCTGCATACAACCTCAGATACAAGGTGCCGAGAGAAGTACCTCAGAGAAAGATCATATCATCAACAAGAGAATAAATAAGGCGGTGAAGGCGGAGTGAAGAGTTTGAAACTAAAATGAGTGTTATATTGACCAAGACTAGAGAAAATGGCATGAAAATACCATTGAGCGCCATAAGCCCTTCCCTTCCAAGGACAATGCACGTATCAAACTAAAATGATTGGAAAATGATAGTAGGCAGCTATCCTCACAGGAAAAAGGTTTATTTATTATCCAAATTTCTGCCTATTAGTCTACGTGAGAGATTGAGGAATTTTTTTTTACAAATACAGCTGAGGCAAGTGAGCGACAGTGCCAAGATTTGTGGGTGTGAGCGCTACAGTGAAAAAGTTGGACTAGAATCTAACCACCACATTCATAGTTGTAGAATAATCGTACCTTAAAAACATGAACTCAAGTAATGTTAATGGCTAAAGTTGAAGTCAGCCTGAAGTAGGTACCCCGCAGTACTTACTTCAAACTCAGACTAGTCAATAAGTAACAAATCAGAATTTTGAGTCTCTCGCTTGACCCCCTTCCAGATGACACTTTCTTGGAGCCCTTGCCATTGACGATCAGTTTTTCCAGGCATGACAACGCTTAGACAATAGCAGTACGCACACTCCTTTACTTGAACGCGTCCCTAAGACAAGATAGTCTCACCTGCTTGAGCTCCTTTGCACTCATGGTCATCTTCCTGTTGGGCCCCCGTCCCACGGGCGGATCTCCCGTTGCGGCCTGCTTGATGCAGCACACCATGAGCTCAATGAGGGACGTCTCTTGCCTGTTGTCGAGAGGCTCCTCCTCAGGCCCTGGCTCCTCTAGCAACAGGTCCGTCATGCACTCCCAGTCCTTCATCATAGGGTTGCTGTCAATGAGCGAGTCCACAAGGTAAGCGCCGTGAGCGTGGAGCTGCGGGGGAGAGCAGAGAATGAGCTTGGAGTGGCGACAGTGAGCAGAACTTGTGCAAATTTAGCACAAGTGGCAAGAACATCGTTAGAACTGTTGGCCAGTGAACGCATTGGGAAGAAGCCACGGGTAAGAGGTTGGCACTTAAGAAAGTGGAAGCGACGATGCTTTTATTAAGAGTTCATTTTAGTTTATAGTCTATTTTTAAACGTTTGGAAACAAGTGCAGTGTGAAGAAAAGTTATGAAGGCCTATCTATACCTGAAGCAACCTAACAGCGCTCCTCTGGGGTCGTCAGCCCCTATAGAATAGGATAGACAAACCCAACTGCCTATATTTTACCCGCCCTCCCCTCATTGCATTGTTCTCTCACAACAGCCTGACATATCGCTAAATTTGTCGTCATAAGCTCTTATTACTTCCACTGATGTACTTCATTATTAATGGCGTAAATTCAATCTTTTCAGCAATGACCACCTTACAGCATAGACACAGCAACACGGTCAATTAGTGCGATTCCACGCACAAGATTGACAACATACGCTTCCAAGTTCAGAATCGCACCCACACACACGCACCTCAGATTCAATGAAGAACTGCACAAGATCTCTAATGAGGGGAGTGTTGGGACGCCTCTTTTTGCCTCTCTTTGTGCGAGTGACTTCGCCAGCCTCGTCCTCAGGGATGAAGAGGCGCTCGTTGAGGAACTCTCCCGCCGCCTGCGCCACGGCCCGGTGGGAGGAGTACACCAGCTCGTACACGTGCTCGCAGTCCTTATCCATCAGGATGTCACGATGGTACTTCAGGATCGAGATCACCAGCCGTACAGCCTGCCAACCAAGCATTGGTCGTAAAGAACTGTCAAAAATCTCTCGTATAGCAGGTGTTACAATTCAAGGTTACACTGTTGTGCAGTGGTGGTTTTGCGATTTATTGATGGAAAGATTAAAATGTATTTCTTTACAGCGAGACTACTACACGCAACTGAGACACAGCATGAACACAACATATCTGAGCATCAGCATCATGGTAGATTAGACACATCAACTACATGAATTTTTTTTAAATAAGTGAAGCAGCTACGACAAGATAGCGCCGAGAGTCAACTTTCTGAATTACTCGACACGTGGTGAGATTACAAAAACTATATGCAATTACAACTACGACAAAAATAATGGCATATGTACTTGAACCTTAAAGTTATAGCCAAACAAAAGTGTGTTGCGATTTTCGTCAAAGCAAAGCAACAACTGAAAAAAAAAGCCTCCCCGGATTCTCGTGAGAAGAAGATGGACCGACCCCCCACATAGTCTATTCCTCTCTTTACGAGTTTCCCATTAGGATACAACAGAGCCACGAACTTGTACGGCGACGTCGTAATCCTTATCCAAAGTCATGGCGACGACCCTGTCCTTGAACTTGCTGGTGAAGAGCTCGAGCTTGCTCTTGAGCTCCTCGCTGGCGTAGAGCGGCTGCAGAGCTTGCAGGCACTTCAGACGCACGTCCCCCACCTGCACGCACGAAGGGTGTGGGTTTGAATGGCGTGTGCCACAATTGCGAGTTGTGATGCACGCGTACTTACCGACGTGTGTTCCAACTGCGAGATGTCATGCGCACTACACTGTTCATCTTAAGCTTCGTAAAGTAAAAATAAAAGGCAGTGTGAGCCAACTACATTACCGCCTGAACAAAAAATTAACTCTTCAAAGAAATAAATTAAAAATAAATCTGCTAAAAAATTATACAATTTTAAGTTGAAATAAAGCTTACAGAAAGACAGACTCACAGTCTGCATAGTAGGACATGCTCTCTACAAGAGGTCGTGAGGGGACATGCTAGATTTCAAAGAGACAGAGTCAAACACAGAGAGAAGCATCATTGGTTCGTTTCAGCCTCTACAGACATCACTAGATCACACAAAAACCCTTCTTGATACGTCATTCCTCAAACGTTCTTTTGGTATTTTTATCCTAGTTCTGAAACTAGTTTTTTCTCAATTCAGTGATGCTGAGTTACCTAGCTCCGGTTTCTAAAATGATTTTTATACATACAACATCGTACTTAGCAGCGACTTTTCACGTCACCACCCCATGGGATCTCAACTGCGCTTTTCAAGTAATTCACCTCTAGCAAAAGCATCCCCTTCTTGCTGTTACTCTGAGTACCCGAGTCTCCCCACAACATGAAGCTGTTGAAACAATCACACACTCCTAGAAATTTATTTACATCCTAGAACCAAGCACTGCACTGCGCAATTCAACGAAGGTGGCTGCCTTCCTGCGCTGCGCAGGCATCGTGCAATAAGCGATGTCAGGGAACGCCTACTACGACAACGAACTTTATCCTAGCACACCAAGATATGTTCTCAACCCCATCTTGCAGGCCGTTCTCGTTTTTTTCTTATCAATAGCTCGTTAAGGCGACTCGCAACCGTACTAGGTAAACTAACAGGCGACGGAAGATGGCCAAGCTCAAAACTGAACCAAATAAGTCACTTTATCGTGCAGGGTCCAGCCGATGTATTTGAGGTAAGTGTCGTCCAGGAAGTTCTGGTGGAATTTCTTCATCCAAAGCCCAATTTCCGCCATGCAGATGCTGCGAATTTCAGGCAGCGTATCCCTGGTGGCAGAAAAAATGATTTTTTTGAACGTTGAAAAGTTTATAATTAGTAATAGATATATAGGGAACGTGAGTTACAATATGAACATGTAGAACAGTTTACTATAATCAAAACAAAAATTGGCTACATTTACTACGACATGAACACGCAAAAAACTGACCATTTTGAATACAAATAGCTTGAGCACACAAGAAAAAATGACATAAGATTTCTGAAACAGGAACGTTTAATACTTTCCCTGGCAAGGAGGATTTATTCGGGAACATTTAGGTCACTTAGGGCGAATAAACTCGACAAACCTTTCATAAAATGATCTTGAATTGAGTTCAGTCATCCTTTACCGACCATTCCCAAGTGAGCTCGTGTATCAAGGGGAAATAAATAGTTGTTTCCGAGAATTACGCGCTCAAGTCAAAAACAATGCTTGGAAGGAGTTAATAAAACCTCTAACGCTAGCACGACTGAGTTCCAGAAGCACCAAGTCGCCCCACTCCACTCTCACCTATACCGATGCACAAAGACGGACTTGAACATGTAGGTGAGCATGTTCTTGATCTCATCTGTGTTCTCTTCGAGCTCTTGGCGCTTGGTCATGAGGTTCTCGAGGCGATCATTGGCGCGCTTCTCACGCGTCTTCTGCCTCTCGCTCTCGTACTGACGCTGCGTGTTGTCGTGGTTCACGGACACCGTGAGCGCCACGTCCACCAGGGCCGTCATGAGCTTCATTGCTGCAATGTTTGAGGCGATGCAAAACGCTGTGATCGTTTCATTTGAGGCATAACCCCAGAGCGGTTTATGGTGAGGGAGTACAATATGTGCACCCAAGCAACGAAGCGGAAGTGTAGTAAGTGCAATACTAAGAAGCAGCAAAAGCTGATGCTGTTGGAACTGAGGAGGTTTTGTTGTCGATTTATAATACTGAAGCATCCGAAAAAATGACATTGTGCGCTTATCTTTTCAAGCCCTAGTACGGATCTCGAACTCGCATGTAAAGTTAACTTTCACGTTACTTTAAATGGCTTTAATTCCCGTTTCAATGTCTGATAAACGAATGGGACACAAAGCATTTGTTATGGTTAACCTATTAATTTTTTTTATTCAAGCACCAACCAAAATCAACTAACAAACAAAAAAATTAGCTTAATGCGCGAAATCATTCCAGGGTGTAACGGCTGAACTCTTCATTGACCCAAAGGATAAAACTGTCCTGCTTCATAAAGATGCTGCTAGTTCTTCGTGGAAAAATAAACGCAGCCGAATTGCATATACCATAAGCTTGCAGCTAGTTCTTCATAAAAAGTGAAATGAAGCCTTATTGGACGCATTCATAAGATTACAGTTAGTTTTTCATAAAACGTTAAATGCAGCCTAACTGCATGTATCATAAGGCTGCAGCTAGTTTTCCGTGCAAAGCCAACTGCAGCCTCACGGCAAAACTTTAGAATAATACCGAGTTTATGACACCAGGGTCACCTGCTAGAGTGGCAGTGTGCCTGAAAGCCCTGACTTGGGAGTCAGAGAGACCAGTGAGCAGGGAGATGACGTTGTCCATGAGGTACTGGTCGTAGATGATGGAGTACTGGCACTGCTTCACCAGCACCTGCGAATCCAACAACACAGGACAAAAATTAGAGCGAATGTAATGTAATTTACACAAAGGCAACAAAGATGCATATACATGCGAGTGCATCGAAGGCTGCGCTTCAAGTTATCTACATATTAGTACGCTTGTATCTACCTACCGTTCCGTCACGCTTCGCCACTTTTCAAGTGAAATTTCAGGTGTCGAGCGAAGTGTCCTGTATACAGGTTGCATGTTTTGCTATAAAAAGTCAGTCTTCGCGGCACATTTTCAGTTTCTCTAATAGAGTTCAGACTACTCGCACCATCAAGAAGAAAATTGCTTCCAAGACCGGAATATCTCTGTCCTGAACCTTTAACCTCTGTCCAACACTTAGGAGGACAAATTCTCACGGGCTGGTTTTTCTAAACTTTATTTATCTAAATTTTCGTAAAATTTGCACAGGTCCTGCTGGTGATATATGATTAAGCCTGTTTTCATCTATCATCAAGAACTAGTCAGGTTGCAATTTCAGGGTAAATTTTATAAGTATTTCACTACTTTCAAGAAAAATAAGTTTCAAATTAACAAGTATGTATGATGTGTTATATTCATACTGCAACCTGACCTGTGGTAATAATTTAGTTTTTCAAACACTGCAAAAAAAACCAACGAATTTAGAAAACGGTTGGATATTTTTACACATGAATTACTCAAACAGCGTTTGTTTTGAGAGCTTTTTTCAGCTCTTGATCTCTTTCATCTCCGCCTTAATTGATTTGATGCTCTTCTTGCGGTCCGGCGGTCTGTTCAATATCACTTCAGCCGATTCTGAAACATTAGGTCTGAATAATTTCGAATGCTTTCATTTGAGAAGAAAAACTGTTGCTGACAAAATCTACAGCCACACCTTGGATACAGATGTGAACTCAAAATCATTCAAATTGTAACATCAAATTCAACAATATTATTATTATAGGTACGTAAAAATCAATATGACAGTGTATCATCAACCACTACTACTATCAAGATAGTGCCAAATTTAGAATAAATGTATAGAAAGGAAAATACTCCATTAAATATGGAAAATTTCAAATACAGAACTACTAACCCTCGCAATAAATAATACACAATCACAAAATAAAAGCTACCACTTCATAAATTTCCACACAAAAACCAGAACATACGCTGGCCCACATAAATTTATGCAGAAATTGCCATTTAACCAATTCACGCGACTCTCAAACACGAAAATACAGTTATTCCTGCACTGGAGAAGAAAACACACAACATTCATACGAAGAGAAATCAAGCACGACTGACCTGAACAAACTCGCAGAAGTTGCTGCGGAATTTCTTCCACATTTGGCCGGTTTGAATGAGAGGATACTCTCCACTCTCCTCCTCGAACTCTTCTGTCATGCGCCGGATGATCTCCGCGTGCTCCATGGTGGCCTGCAGCAGGACGTGTGAAGTGAGTCATGCTCCAGTGGATGTGGAGTGAGTCACGCTCCAGTGGATGTGGAGTGAGTTATGCTCCAGTCACCACAAAACTGCACCACTCACCACGATGGCACATGTGTGCAGAGCGCAGCAACAAGTCAAGCGAGCTTGGTACACCAAAGATGTCAATTTCATTTATTTACGTACTTTCGTGTTCCAAGTTTACGAGTACTACATATATTTAAAGCTAATGACGCTACTTGAATATCTAAATTCTTGTATTGAGTGTAAAAACATAACCTTTAGGGAGCGATGTATTCAAAGACGTCACACCCTGAACTCAAACGGTGTTGAACCAAGAACACGGCAAGGCATAAATTTCAAAGGTGCAGTCAACTGCATTTCTGTGACTTTTCTCCAGCCCAATTATGGCCATCCATTGCTGAATATGCAAAAATTTTGACCCTATAAAGACCACTTTTACAAATATGTCATAACTAAGCCTTAAATTTTTATCGTTTTCTTCAAGCCTAAGGTCAAAATGCGTACAAGTGTACATAGAATATGGACAATTTCTGCAGCATTTCGTTCATTTAGAAAAAAGTATGTTACCTTTCTAGGGAGGGTTAAACAGCCATCGGCACTGACAGCTCCACAAAATGTCATACAGTTGAACCTCTCACCTACTGCAACCGTAAATTTAAAGAATACTGGAGATGACAGAGAAAATCTGCCCGTCTGAAATCATATTCAATCGGCCAGGATGTCCGGAACAGAAGAGCACGATGGTCGCATATTCACGCCAACGGATAGCAGTTGTAGTGGCGCTACGGGTTGCCGCGCTCCAATGACTCTGACTACATCGCACAGAGAAGGGACCATTTAATATGGACTGATGAAAACGGGGAATCTATGCACAAGTGTGTTCCCACACAGGATTCCCTGCAAACAAAATGCAGTAAGTCAAGAATAAATAGGAAGAAATGACAAAGAAAACATAGCAAAGAAGGTGAGAAAATTGGAGGAAGTGAAGTGGACACGGAGGATAGAAGTTCCGAATCTATAGCTGAAGTAACCTAACAGTGCCCCCTGGGGACGTCAATCCCCGTAGCCTTTCCTAAGCCCGTGAAGAGACATCAACAAACGAATAGTCTCTGTCTCTCTTTCCAATTTGAGAGGTTCAACAGTAATCAAACGGAGATAATGTCTAGAACCTTCACAAGCCGCCATACCTGCATGGTGGGCGTGATGCGGCCCTTGCAGCCGGCGCTGTCGATGAAGAACTGCATGAGGCGCAGCAAGGCGGCATCCCTGTGCTCCTTGTAGTGGTCGATCCAGTCGTCCACCGTTTGCTGCCCACCAGACGCAGGGCGTCACAACCGAAACACAATGGAAATGTTCATGGCAGTATGAATTTCTGGCCTGTCGCTCAAACCGGTCCAAATGTTAGCTTTCGTTATCAAAAATTGAAATTTAATGTCACTGAACTCGAAAAAAATGTTCAGAATCGTACGGAGAACTGAAATTATAAGCTGTTGCTTAAGTCAGTGAAAAGGCTGACCTCCATATAGAGCGCTCAAATTCTAAGCTGTTGTTGAAGTTGATAAAAATGCTGACTTCCGTACGCAGAACTGAAATTCTAAGCTGTAGCTGAAATCAGCAAGTACGTTGACCTCCATATGGAATACTGAAATTTTAAGCTGTAGCTGAAATCAATGAAAATGTTCTCAGTCAAATAGACTCCTAATATTCTTAGCAGTTGCTCATATGCTCAGCATTTACGTGACAAGTACTAAGTCAGCATGAACTTTTAGGCTGGTATGGACGAGTTGGGGAAGACTTCTTGGTGCTGGCAGTGATTCCGGAAGCCATGACAGCGGTATCACCATGTGGAATTACCGCAGCTATGACCACGAGATCAACATGTAGAATACCCACACAAATCGCATATAAAATTCCCTAACACAAGTCACCGCTTCAAAAATTCCTAGTTTGATAATAGGCCTGATTAACAGCGTGATAACACCGCGGCTCGATGAGAAAGCTTGACAATATACGATTACAAAACACGAGCTTGAGGTGTATTCTAGAATACAAGGGCGCGACTCACAGCCAGGGCAGCTCGGCCAGCCTTCACGACGGCGTAGAGGCTGGAGTCTTCCTCGGTGCCGCGTGTTGTGACGGTGCCACTCGCAGACACCCCGCCCTCTGCGGTGCCTCCTACTGCAGACGACGTGGTCGTGACCGTCTTCTTGCTGGGGCGTCCCCTGCCTCTCTTCACTTCAGGCTCGGGGGCGGTGTGAGGGGGACTGCTGCCCCCCACTACAAGGTCTCCAATCTTCTTGATGCTCGCAGCTGACAAAGAGAAAATAAATTTCAGCAAGTCTGTAAGGTGCAAACATTGGTAAATACCGACTGCAACTCCTAAATCCGGCAACTTCTGAATCAGAGACTAGCCGGACCAACGAAAATCCTAGACCAGAGGTGGTTCTTGAGTAGCGCTCTAAAACACCACCATTTTGTTTATCCCAGCATCCGTCATCTGGAGGATCGTTGAAGCATTTTTATTTAAAAAAAATATGCTGGATTACAGGCGTTGCCGTATGACGGGATAGCGGATTTGGGAGGTGTAACCTGTACTAGTAGCAAAGTAGCAATGTCAACACCAAAGACACAAATTTCAACTTCTTTTTCAGCAGGGAAATTTAGGTGAGGAAATATAAAGAACCCAAAGGAAATATTTTCTGTGTGAAATGAACTCGTAATTAAAATCAATGAATCTAAACACTATGAGAAACGAATATTTTCTCTATTTGAAAGCGTGAAACCTGGTTAACAATATACGGAAATGTATATAGTGAAGTTTCATTGGAATTAGATTACTAGTTAGTTTAAGGCTCTCTACCCACATGAAACGTGATCCAATGAGAGCGAACAGATTAGACCATTTAGTATGGACTCTAGAGAACAGGGAATCTATGCATAAGGTGCGTTTCTACACCAGATCTCTTACGCATAGAAACAGCTAGTGAAAAAACTAAAGAGGAAGAGAAGACAAAGAAGAGACAGCGATAAAGGTATGAAAACTGCAAGAGCAAAGTAGGCAGAGAGGTAGAAGTCCTTAAGGACAGTCTATAATCGAGATAAGTTTCACTGGGGACTGGGCAAAATGATACAAGTTTGATGATTATGAAGATAAACAACATGCCTTAAATTCAGTAAGGGCATAGCTAACGCTGACAGAATGTAATGCACTGAACATACAGTTCTGGAGACACACTGTTTGCCAACATAGTTTTCACGTTTTTTGCTAAGTGAAAAAATACAGTTAAACATTAAACTTCAATATTTTAACATATTATAGGTACTACGACATTGATTTTGAATATTTTAACAGTTAATATCTTATACAAAATTCTAAATGCTGTAATAAGGATTAATACACAGCAAAGAACCGTAATTCTTGAGTCATTTTAATTTAAAAACGCTTTAATTCACAAGAATTTTTTGGGGCCATAAAATACACGAATTTGTAACCTACATCACCAATTTACGAAAGCCTCGAATCGTGCCAGATTTCTAACGGATGCCTAACTAACATTTGTTATTCGTGAAATAGGGCACTCTACTGTATAAGCCTTCAAAATAGGTACATGTTTTGCAATTAAAAAAACATGAAAAACAGGATACGAGTGCACAAACAAGTTTGAATTTAAATTTCACATATAGATTGTGCAGCAAAATATCATCATGTCCAAGAAGTTTTACGATAGCAAGGAAAAAGCACAAACATGCAAGGTCTTAAAAATAAAACGCATCAGCTATACAAGTAAACGTTTGACAAAATAGACAAATAAAATATAACCAACTGTATCCTGCGTAGGTTATTTGAGAGTGAAATACAGTAACTGCAATTATGGTGACATACACTTTAAAAACTAAGCAAGTCACACTTGCAAAATCTAAAAAACGTAAAATCATATCGAGGTAAATCATGTAAATTTTCATACAATGGAAACTGACAAGTGATCAAATATCTTGGAAAGTCGCCGATCTTGTTATCAAACCATACCTAGCAAATGTCGAGTTGTCTGAAAACAATTAAGTGGAATCTTCACACATTTCAAGAGCGAACAACAAAAACCTTCATACAACGGGCAGGAAAATGAACAAGATCGTGCCAGAAGCTCACCAATCTTGCCGCGACCACGGCCCTTCTTCTGCCCCCGGATGGAAATGGTGAGGCGGGGAATGGGCTCGTAGTTCTGAGGGGGCGTTTCTTTACGGCCTCCCGCCCTAGCGTCATCGTCGTCGTCATCATCGTCATCATCCTCATCGTCGTCTTCGTCATCTTCCTCGTCGTCGCCGTCGGCCCCTCGTCCCTCATCCTCAGGGTCCCCAGCGACGCTGACGTTGTCCCCCTCGGAGCTGGGCAGCGTGGTGCTGCTCAGGTTGGCAGGCGCCTCTGTCTCTGCTCAGCAAGTGACGCGTGATTGCAGGGAACACCCACAGCTGTGCGTGTGTGGGGACTGACACTGAATGACTACGCAACTTCAGGGAACACGCGACAGGTGTGAGGTGAGAAGTAGCGCGGTAAAACTGCACCACGCTACTTGAGGGAAGCACGCGGCAGCTGCGTGCAACGTGAGACCTAGTGCTGAATGCACCGTAAAACTCGAGTCTATGTAAGGAGGAGGGAACACATAACCTCGGGAGAATTTAAGCCTACAGGTTAACAGAAGGAAAGCGTAGAAGTCACCAATGTGGCATTGATGTCAAAATGGCAATGGCCTCAATAAGTTGAGAATTAGCTGCGTCAAGTTCGTACTAAACAAATATCAGACGAGTTAATTCACGGGTAAAGGCGGCGTAAAAGTTTGGAAAACAGTGTCTTAATCCTCAATTACGTACTGTAAATAAGAGCTCTAGCATTAGATATCAAAGTTTACCTAAACAATTTGCATTTAGCAAGGTGAACATATTAGGTACGTCAAACTCACAGTCGACATTTCCAAGCTTAATTAAACTATTTTCACTAGAATGATAGAATTATTATGGAACGAGTAAAGATGTTCCAACTCTAGCTTTAGCTAAGAAAATAATGCTAGAATTGAGATTCTCGCCTTGAGCCAGCTGGCGGCGTGGGTAGCCAGCTGGCTCACGCAATATTACCAGACTTGGAGCGCCTGAATACTACTAAACATTGTTTAGTTTTCTTTTCACAGGTGAATGTTAACCAGTGCTTGTCAATTATTTGAGAGGAGCAAAATAAAGCTGAAATAAAACTTTTTATAGTAACAATACACAAGACTGTCGATATAAACATTTCATCCAAAGTCAACAGAATATTGCATAAGAATATTACATTCTTTTGTACACGATAGTACTGTCGAAATTTCCGGTTACATTCCTGCAGCTTCGTTCACACAAACAGAAGTAGTTATGAAATGCTCTCTTGAAATGAAATGAAGCGCAGTTCTGGGGCAAGCTTCACATCACTTGCCAGCCACTCCAAAATCAATTTAAACGAAAGCCAACGAATCAAACAGCGATAGTATTGCCATCTCCAAAGCTTCGCTCCTGACTAGTGAAAGGACTCGTAACTTACTGAGGCCTCAAAACACAGGACCGCACTGAGCATTACAATTACTGCAGCCTCAGAACACAGCACCACACTGAGCATTACAATTACTGCAGCCCCAGAGCTCACACCACTACACAGAATGTTCACACAAACCTGGTGTAGGGGCAGGATGCTGCTCAGGAGTGGCAGGAACAGGAGCAGCAGGAGCTTCCTCAGGTTCTACGAGGCGCAGCGGAGGCTCTGACGCGTCCGGGGGATCGGAGAGCACCTGCGGCGGCGGCTGCTGCTGCTGGCTTGTGTGAACCTCGCTAGCACTGGAGCCCTGTCAGGGAAAACAAAATTTTTAGTTTAATGAACAATTGAATCTTTAGTTAATGGATCAATTCAAAGGAAAATTTTTCTGTTGATGTGAATATTACACATGTGATGCTTCTGCTTCTCGTACTACATTAAGGCTAATAGAATATATATTCAGCCTCAAAACACATCGATAAAACACATAAAAAAAAATAATACATGAAAAAACTCGTGTGGGGAAAAACATCAGTAAATTTGAATATACAAAATGTATTTCAGTAAATATACGAAATACCTTCATAGCAAGTAAATTTAAAGAAAATCATTCAGTAGAATACTGGGGCATCTTTAAGTCAACAATTTAATTTTCTGTATTTGTATATATAAAATTAGATATAAACTAAGTATGAAAACTTACCTTCTGAGCCAAATCCATGGCATACTAAAGAAAACACAAAGATGATGAAATAATTAATGCCTATGCTGTCAGAAAAAGGCATACAATTAAAAAAATCCCAATAATTTCTTTCATCTCCAAATATACAGTAATTTACTTTCCTACACAGATATTGAAGTAAGAAGAGCAGAAACATGGACACTCCTCTGAGGTTTCAATGAGCAGAACCACTACATAGTAGTAAGGATAGCAGCACTTTGGGAACTGAAGACAATTTCACACCAAAAGAGAAGAGACCATCAAGTATGGACTTAAGAGAATCGGGAATCTATACACGAGGTGTGTTCCCACACAAGATCTCCTGCACATAGAAACAGCAAGTTAAAAAGGAAGATGAAGAAAAGATAAAAATAATCACTGAAGAAGGCATGGAAATGGAAAGATCAAGGTAGATAAGAAAGATGAAAGTCCCAAAGGGCTACCTAGCTAAAGCTGAGGTATTCTAACACAACCACAAAGAACAGCCACAGCTCACAAGTTCTTTAACCAAAAAATCAATGAATCTCGACAAGTAAATACACTTGCTAACCTGCTCCTCGAAATATATAAATTTATGCTTACATTTCTAGCACCACGCACAAAAAATTTCCTACATTCTTAGTACTTGATGATAGAAATGTTTCATTGTTAGTACTTGGTGAAGAAAACCTTTCACATTCTCAATGCTTCGAGTGGGAAAATTCTTACATACGTAATGGCACACTACAAAGACATAATTTCATGGACAGAAAGATGAGCAAAAAATTTCTCACACTTGAAAGTGCCTCTCATTGGGCCAAGGAGAAACCTAAGGACTCTCTACACAACAACTGTGCATTAGTGTAACTCATTAATAAACTTACAATTCATTCCGAAGTATCATTTGGAGAAGTACACCCGTCAAATTTTCTCAGATGCTTAATTTTGCACATCATCTTGGTACCTCTCTCAACTCTCTCCCCAGAGATCTGAGAGAATGCGATGGTTCCCTGGACGTCTTCAAAAAGAAGCTGGATAACTTTCTACAAACTATCCCTGATAGGCCTCCCTTGCCTCACTACCATCAGACGGCAGAGGGAAACGGTATCATTCAACAGCTTGCGGATATGCGAAGGGACACCATGCGCACAAACCGGCGGCACTCCAGTGTGGCCAGGGCATAGAGGCCCAAACATCTTCAAGATATTCAAGAAGATACCTCGATTTCGACGAATACCACAACAATAAAATTTCCTAACATGGGTTCTGACTCAAAATCCCCTTTTAAAAATAAAACTTGGAGAAAATACGGAAAAAAGTCATACCTCAGCAAGCAAATGCTTCCGTAACAACAGCAGGCCTCTTCACAAGGAAAACCAATTCACATCATCCTCGAATGACACTGGGAATTTTTTGAAGATTTTGCAATACTGGAATACTTTTAACATGCCCATTTTATAAACCTATATTAGTAAATCAAGGTAATTCTTCAGCAGAAATGGCAGACACTTCAAAAATCCACTTGTGACAGGCCACAATTATTGAAAAATTGGGCACTAGGTAAAACATGCAATCTCACTTGAGATGAATAGTCATACGATGCTGCGGCAGCAGGAGCGGTGTAGTCTGCAGGGGGCACAGTGTGCATTGGAAGGCTTCTGTCATCGGGCTGTGGGAGCACCCCGGGCAGATGCTCAGGGCCCTGCTGATGCAGCACGTGACCGTGAGGCTGCTCTGGTGGTAGCTGGCGGTGCTGCAGCTGCTGCTGCAGGTAGTCTGGGTAGGCAGGGGGAGCCACAGTAGATGAAGAGGCAGGCTGCTGTTCTGGAGGTATCTGTTGGTGATGCAAAAGCTGCTGATGCTGGATTTGCTGCTGCAGCTGCTGTTGTTGTTGCAGCTGCTCATGCTGTTGTTGCTGAAGTTGCTGCTCGTGTTCATAGGTGGGCTGACCATAAGCGCCAGCTTGGTATTCTGGACTGAATTACAAACAAAGAGAGAGAGAAAATAAGAAGAGATGAATTGAGAAACCCGTCAAGTACAAAGAATCAACAAAAAAAATTATGTGTCATATTGTATTTCCTGTATCTTTCAACTTTTATAAACTTTCACCTGATAATTTCACATGAACTTCACTTGCTACAAATCAATTTTGAAACAATTTGAAGTCCCTGTATTAACTGTTCAAAGAAATAAAAATAATTACAAAAAGTTTTTATGTCATCCAGAGCCTTACAGGACAAAGAAGAAAAGAGAAGCTCAATCTTCTATTGGCAAGACAAGAAGTGAGAGAAGGGAATAAAAATCCAATAACAGGCAGTGTTGTTGCAGAATCTCAGTATGAAGGGAATCAAACTTAGAGATCAACACTACAAAGAACACTTGATATGAGTGGCCTGAAAAGATACAAACGCAGAAAAACCTTTTGTCTAGGCATATTGAATCTGATTATCTTTTGACAAAAAATATATTGATGAACTGGCTATCTTCTGATCATCAGTTCTTTGGTCAGATGAGACTGAGAAGTAAATTTCCAGTCATAGTGATGTTTCTTTTATCTGGTTAAGAACAGGTGAAGCCTTCAAACAGCAAAACACTGATCCAACTGAAAAACATGGTGGTGGGAGTTGTCTGTTTTTTAAATGTTTCTCAGCCAATGGAATTGAAAGCACTGTGAAGATACAAGGAATTATGAAACAAGACCAGGATGTCAAAAATTTTAGTAAAAATTTGAAATGATCTCCTGAAGCTTTTGATGTGGGACCCAATATGTTTTCTCTACGTGATATCAACTTCCAGCATGCAACAAAATCAGTCAACACATTCCTGCACATTGCACCTGGGGTGTACCAATGAAGCAATTCATCTCACTGATGAGTGATGCCTAGCTTGAAAGACAACCTGCATGTTTTGATTACATTTAAAGAAAAACCTCAAATTTGATTTATTAAAATGACTAAAACCAACAATCCAAGTAAAGAGAAGAAGCAAATAAAAATGAAGCATGTCTAACTTCAATACACTAAAGTGTTGCCAAATTCAAAGGTTAACTAACTCAGGAATAACCTAACTATACCAGCCTAATACAGGGAATGTGTTAAGAAATGGTTGGAATACAATGAACTTAATGTTTTGCAGTAGCCAAACAAAAGCCCAGACTCAATCCAATCAAAAGTTTGTGGGATTGTTTAGAAAAATATCTATGCCAGAAAACCTATGAATTTGTTAGAATTGGAGGAAATTCTAAAAGATGAGTGATCTAAGGTTTTTATTAACATCTGCAAGACACTTGTAGTAAACTAAAGAAAAAATCTAAAGGCAGCTATTAAAACTAAAAGCTTCACAACAGGTTATTGAGATGGATATTAATAAATATGAGCCTAATTCATTTTGTACTATTATTCATTAATTCTTTACAAGTTCTTCCAAAAATTTTCAATGTGTATTTGATTGCCAGAACAGCTTCAAAACTTTTGTTATAAGGATTGCCAAGAAAAGTAGCCAATTGAAGGAATTATTCAAATATATTCAACAATAATACAAGGGTATACATAACTTTGAGGGTAACTATGTTATAGATGAAACTGGCATTTTCTCTTGAAAACACATCCAGGCTGAATTGGGTGCAAAACAAAAACAGTGGGACAACACCTACAGAGAGGCAGCATTTTGGCATGGCATATATAATTAGAAACATCTACATTGAATGTACCTAATTTGGTACATGATGGAGTAAAGCTAAGTGAATGAAATACAAAATAAGCTTTGAGTCTTTACTCAATTATACATCGTCGACTATTAAGGTATCGGGTATTATGTAATAATTAGAGTAGAAACTCACTGATGCAGTGGAGTGTCTGATGCATATGGGGTGTAGGGTGTGAAGGGTGTGTGTGGCTCTTGAATCTCAGAGCCTGCAGGAGTCATGGGAGTCATGGGAGGCTCATCATACTCCGGGGGAGGCTCATCCATGCGGATCCGTTTGCCTCCTCGTCTCAGCATGGTGGCGGTATGGCACCTGAAACAGTACAGGAAATTTCACTATAAACAATACCTTGACGCACACTTTTGTATTGAAAAAACTCAATAAATGAAAACATTCAATATCAAAATGAAAGTAAAAAAGTTATTGATTGAAATTTGAAACAAGCAAAAATAACAAAAGTTAGTATAGCAACTAACAAGTGATGAAATTTTTTTAATAACTAATTGAAAGTTCATTTATTAAGACTGGAAAAATACAGGTAAACAGCAAACTAAAAAAACTAAAAAAATAAGGTTAAAATGAGAATTTAAAATAAATGAATAGTATCAGATTATTACTTAGCTTAAAACTTCCCAACTACATAAAATGTGATCCAAAGAAAGCAAGGAGAATGGACCATTCAGTGTTAACAAGGTATAGAGAAGGAATGTACACATGGGACCTCTTAAACACAAGACTGGTAAGTTGGGAATGAAACAGAAAAGCCAAATAAGAGATAGCAAAGAAAGTGATAATTAAATAAAAAGCAAAGTTGACACAAAAGCTAAAAGTCCTACAGGTTGGTCTATAAAGTCTAAAGACTGGAGTAACCAACAGTATTTTCTTGAAGATAAAAATTCCCACAGCATAATATAGATAAGCCTAACCAACCTAACCCTATTGCTTATATAATGGCTACTGAGAGATTACAAAAATTAATTTATCATGTATAAGCTACAAGGTTTAATGGCTGATAAGATAATTTTTTCATTTTATCTACAAATTGAACAGTATTGGATATAAGTACATGAAACTCTTTGTAATGTGATACAAGTCCATGAAACTCTTAGAGTTGCAAACTAACAACAAGGAATTTTTTCCCACTGAAAATGTACATATCTGTCAAACAATTATGATAATAATTTGACTCAGCAATAAATCTCTTCAGATTTGCCCAACAGAAACTATTTTCTCAATCAAAATGCAGATTTTTACCTCCTTAATGATTTTTGTTTGAAGAGCAAGAAAGCTGATGCAAATAACATATATGCCATCAAACTATGTATATGAACAAGAAATATATGTCATGTAANTATGTCATGTAAAAAAGTAAAAAAAAAAAAACATGAGCCTTTTCTTACCTTCCTGTTAATAAGACATTACATATTGGATTCTTCAGATAATAAAAGTTATTTTCCATTCATCAATTATTCATTCACCCATTCATCAATTAAGAAAAAGAAACTTCAAAGCTAGAAAGTTTAGATGCGATTGTATGTAGCTGACAACCCATATTACTATTTTGGTCACAGTTTTAATACAAAAAAACAATGTCTGTTAGCTAAAAACTTGATAACAATGCAAAGTATATTTAATTTTATACAAAAGAGTTTGTCTAGTATTTTCAAGTACTTACTAGAATTAAAAAATAGAATTGAAATTCAAAGTTATGATCTTCTTATAATATTAAATAAATCTAAAAATTGTAACTGAAATAACAGGCATATTATCTTATATTTTGAAGTAAGATGATTACTTTATTTTGTAGTTCAATTAATTAGCTAAACATACACAGAGAACTGCAAAGGTTCTTTTGGGTAAAAAACTTATCTTAGAAAGCTGGATGTATATGTTGTAGTAAATATAACTTTACTGTGGCCAACAGCACAAAGCATCCTATTCATTATACATAGCTTTCATTTAGGCATCTATAGATAGGATTTTTTTAGTAAATATCAGAAACCTATTTTTAAAAGGATTTGATGTCTAAAAAACTAATATTGAAAGATACTAAAATTGCTCCCATACTAATACAATTTAAAGATGCAAATGCAATGGAAATTTGCATCACAATTTTATACATTCTGACTACCGGTAATATTACATTTTTTTGTTTTAAATAAATAAAACAAGTCTATTCTAAGACAACCTAATGCAACTAAAATGTAACTGTAATATAAACAAGAGGAAGCAAGGAAATGGTGATATGTTATACAATATCAACTAATTTTTTCTTACTATTAGCCTTTCAAAAATAGGTTTCCACCACTTAGAAAAGTACTTACTTAAAGACACCAAATGAAGGTTGTACACTGAATAGAACACCAAATGTAATTGTCTACAATAAAGTGATTATTACTCTATTTTATAATTTTCTTTCTAAAACAATGAAATAAAGTTATTAAAAACTAAAGACTCTACTTTCAACAATTTACCTGAAAAAAATTAGTAATTATACAATTCTATTCTGAAATTTAATTAACCACTCAAAACTATTAGGCAAGTCTAACCGAAAAAAAAAATCATCTTAATATTACAAGCTAATGACATTTTAAATTCATTACTTTTGTATGTAATCTAAACGTCATTTAAAAATGAATAAAATGTAAGGGACACTGTATTCAATAGACTTACGAAAACGTTAATGCAATCGAGTATTTTAACTTTATGAATTTAGTTTATTTTCACGAACAGTTTCACTCATCAAATGACTTTATAGAACAGATCTATGTCAACATCTTTTTCAATGATGATTCAGGGGATGTATAATCAGCTATGTAAACAAACGTAAGTAAACAAACTTTCGGCGGGATTGAACTTTATTCACAGAAAGCAACTTTGTGTCATCTTATGATGAAATATTGGCAATAGAAAATAAAGCAAGAAAGTTTACTACGAGCGTTGTCACAGTTGACTATGTAGCATGTACATTCCTAGCCAGGCGATCTTTTTGAAGTTAA